>WMED01009666.1:0-16180 GCA_019650415.1 Pipa parva | reverse complement strand
GAAGTGAGTCGAGCACATCGCGGCTCACTTCGCACATTGGTGAATAAGGGCCTATGTCTTGTGATAAACTAGAATAATTTATCTTGATGCTCATTAACGTACTCAATTTCAAAACTGTACAAACTCACTGTCACAAAGCACAAGTCCTTTGCTGCTAGTTTGTTAATCTTCTGCGAGAGTAAAAGGAGAGGATGATTCAAGTGATTTACCTGGTCCTTGAACAGCATAATCCCACCACTAGACTGGATTGTGCAGATTTCACGGTGTTTGTTCATTGCGATCACAAGCAGGCCATCCATAACTCGTTCTTCACGTTCACTGGGGTCCACCAACAAGAAAGTCCTACATTTCGATACAAAGAAAAAGAACATGTTGAAGATTTTATTTGCTTTTTATGAAAACCATTAACAAATATTGTGTAAAAATTTAAACTAGTCCTTTAGTGAGCAAAATCATTTACTTCCTTGATAAAACAAAGGATATTTGGCACTAATACAGAAGAAAGGAGCAGCACTGTTGCAACCGTGGTTGCTCCTTTTTTACATATTACTTGCTTAATTGAACTGTGATGGAAGCACTGAAATCAGCAGCACCTAAAAACAAACAAGTACCTACCCCAGGAACATCTCTATATTTTAGCACTATATATATGGAGGACTGTCAACGTTCCTTTGGTATCCAGTTCCCATTGCTTTATCTGCTAACATTTAGTAATATCCATCCTTGTACTTCCCTTAAGTAGACACTAAACCCTCATTATCATCAAGGTACATAATATATGTATATGAACACAAGTTAAGTTTGATAGTTGTAAGCTTTAACAAAGTGATTTTTTTATTGATAATACACATATATAATTTTTTTTCTGTTGTAATCTATTTATGATAAATTCCCTTTTACACCTGTAAATCTGGCATTCTAATCAGCACAGTTGGCAATAAACTTTAAAACTGAAGAGTTTCCTTATCAAACAAGTTTTAAAAATGGATGGCACTGTCAGACTGAACCTTTATAGGAAACCTTCAATAAGTACATCCAGTCAGCAAGGGCAAGACAGTTTGGAGTTCAAGGATACTGATAGACAGACAATACCCTGACTGTTGCAAATGGCACCCCAACAGAGGAGATGGCATTAGTTGCCACCAAGTGCCACTTGAGAACTGCCTTCAAAGAAGACTATCAGAAGCAGGACAGACACGTGAAGAGTGATCTCTGAGTCCACTGCAGGTTTATCACTTGCAGGGTTATTCAAGATACCTTGTCTTCTGGGAGGACAACACTGTGGGCCGCTGAGTCGAAGCGCATGGTGAAGAAAATGATATCTGGTGAATGACTTACCCAAAGCTTCTCAGTGTTTTCAAACACTTCTAAACCAAGGACAGGGCTTTAATATGCACTTTGTCCAGATACAGGGTGATTGTGCACCCTCCACAACCAAACTTAGGCCATCACGACCACCATGATTTTTGTGAACCCCGTTGGGGTTCAAGCCCAATTGAACACACTGAGCACAGGATTATCAACTTGAACCATGTCACTCTGATGAAGTGATCAACTTTGAGATTTGGGATGGAAGAAGGAATTCTTCTTGGGCACCACAAAAAGGCTAGAGTACCACGCCTGATCCTGGGGGACAAGGATGACTACTCCCCTTGGATAACAGGGCCAGAACACACTTTCAGAAAAAAAAAAAACAGTAGGAAGGGGTCAAGAAAAACTGAGGCAGTAACTATATACTATTATCCTTTGATGCACATCTGTAAATAAAAGCCACACCCCCTTGAACCCAACCAACCTCTTCTCACCAGAATGGCTGGTTAGGAGAGGGTTACAACTTCAGGAGGAGGATATGTCAGAAGGGAGAGCAGACTGTTCCTGCTTGTTCCAAGATTACTTTTTTTTTGGTTGCAAATGAGGCCTACTCAGTAAATGCAACCTGGAGTTTGAGGGACATAAGCTACTTTTAAATTAGAAACAAAGATCACTTCCCTTTTGGACAGAGTTCCTCACTTTGCTTTGTGGAAGCAGGTAGCTCTCCCCCCTTTGACCTGGCCCTGAATCAAACCAGTGATGTTAAGGAGATCCAGAACCTATTAATTTAAATGATACAAAGCCTCAGAGCAATCGTTCATGGAAGTCTCCCCAATGGATCATCTGATCCAATTCAAATGAAGGCACCTTCCCTAAAGCTGAGGAAGCAAGGTCTGAAGCGTGGGCATTTTGGGCTGATTGTCCCTAGCTGGTACCCAGGCAATTGTACCTTAAAGGAATTCTCCTCTGGAAGTGGCCATATATCAAGAAGGTAACATCAAGAAGGTAGGGGACCCAGAGTCACTCCCTGTTACTGGAAGGGAGTCTGGCTAAGGTCTGTATGCCTTTCTACCTCTGGGGGTCAAATTCTATTTGCCTGTCAGTAATCCTGCAGGTGCAGAAAGTGGCGGGGAAAAGGATAAAATTTCAGAAAGGTGACACTATTAGACACACTATTCTCCTACCTCACATCTCCAGTAAAAAATATGTCTAAGTGAGCAAGAGGTACAATGCAAACATGCACAGAGTACTTATCTGCGGGGTCCCAAGCCCGACTACAGTACGAAGAAGCTTCAGTGGGTTGCGGAAGATTCTCCAAGCCCCCCCAAGCTGCATCACACTAAGTGGTATCATTCTGAACTGCTGGAATTCCAATACCCACAATACCTTAGAAAAAGTGGTGGTAGGGGGCTAACACTGGTAGGCAGAAGTTAAAGGTGCCAGTGTGACCAAAGTGGATCAACACTCCCACAATCAATACTCACCCTACCTTAGGTTGGCTGAGACCTAGAAGGCTGAAATAAAATTTAGGGGGAGGTGTATTATTAGAAAACCACCCTGGATGAAAAACATTGGACACATTGGGGCAAGCTCCTGTTGGAAGTTAGGACTAGTCAGTTCACTATAAATCACAGGTACGTACATGCAAATATTCCCCTTTAAAAGGGAAATTTATGGAAAATGCAGTGTGTTATGCAATTTTGTAGTCAAAACTGTAATAAAAAAAAATTAAACAAAAAAACGAAGCAATTATTAACGCCGATTGGAAACAATTTTTGCCAAAAAGAATTAGAAAAAATATATATATTTTGAGGTTGATAATAAATACAGGTAAAAATCAGGGTATCCATGAGCCTTTGGCCTTTATAAGGGTTTATCAGTGCAGTACAAACTAGTTCATAATATGCAAACTGATAAGTAGTTACACAGAGTGACCAAGGCATAATTTCTGAAATAAATACGTCATTTATTTTGTTTAAAAACAGTGTTTTCCATTGTGGATTTGGCATCATAACACTAATAAAATATCGGCATCCCTTACCCCTCCTGGAAAAAGGCAAAGCTGACACATATAGGCATGTGATGGATGCTGAGAGGGACAGGGTCTCGTTCTTCTGGAGTGTACTAAAAGCAAAGCAAGAGCAGGGGGTCACATACATTTTTCTTTAAGACATTTAGCTCTTTTAAAATTATCTAAAAATAAAGATTAAATAATTTTGTGGGAATTTGGGATAATTAAATTGACTTACCAAATGGTTTTTATGCCACCTACTGCCCCCTTCTTATAGATCCAGTAGTTCTTCATCCTGTTGATCCTGTTGTCACCATCCAGTCACCTCTTCTATCTTCAGCGGTAAACAAAGGAGGCAGAGTGGTTATTGGAGTGTGACATTGGGATCAACAGACTAAAGAACAGCTGGATCTACAACAGGAAGGCAGGAGGTGCAATTGTTAATACCTATTATTACTAATCATGGAACATTTTTCGCATTGTGTTTTTCATAATTAAAGAAGTGTCCTAGTGTATATTATATTACTTTCTATGAAATGCTAGTGCGTCACAGCACAGCTGAGAATTATTACTTTCAATGTTTTTTGTATGTGTGTATTTTCGGTGTGTTTTTTTTTTTTAAACACATACTAAAATTTGCCAGTGTGAACCCAGCCTAAGGTGTGTATGTGAAAAGTTCTCTTATCACAATCACCATGTAAATGAATTAAAGATCTACCAGTCAGCAGCGATGAACACTTTTGGGTTCAAATACAAGTTACGTGCGCAATGGGACCATTTTTTTTTTTTTTATATTTTTTTGAAGAAACATGTATAGAAAACATGTTGGAAGAAAAAAGAAAAACTACACTAACATCCAAAAGGATGTACTGGACCTCAAAAAATAATTTATACTGTGAAAAACGTGAAGCATACAGTATAAACATATACATATTCTTTCACAATTAGAAACAACAAAAACATTATCTGAATCCATCCCAGTGTGACCATAAAACAGGAGGAATGTTCTATGTAAACAATAAATTAGGCCTCATTCATATGTAGTAAAATCCTCTTGTACTCAGTTTATCGTACTTTTCTGAATGGTACAGGCCAAGGTAACAGTGTGAATTACAAAGGAGGCTGTCCATTATTTTATTTTTTACAATGAGGTAGAACAAGGAAGGGTGGTTGAGGACTTATGCTATTGGATTGCAGATTTTCAGTTCCTTAATCGAGCAGACAAAAAAAGTATACTGCCTGCACTACAAAAGCATTAGTTACAAGTATTTCACAAGAGAAAAAAAATATCTAAACATAAGAATTTAAGCTCACCACAGTGACCTCTTCCCCTTGGACAGATATATCTGGCCTCCTGAAATGGCAGAGTGCTGCAATAGCTGCAATGCTTGCTGCATCAATGATATTTCCTTCATGATTTAACAAGTGTAGGTCTACACGTATCTGCCATACCTAAAATAGAGGGGAAAAAAAAGGAAAACTTCAGGTTAGGTTTAACAATATTCTATACAAGAAACGTTACACCACTTTGGCTGATACAGGAGCCAGCGCAAAGCTCTGCCAATGTATGGAAATGGGTTTCAGCATCATCACACTCATTGCAGGGAATGTTCTCATTGGCCCGTAATGAACGTGATGACGTTGAAACCCATTTAGACTGCAGATTTGATAAGTGGGTGGAGCTTCACGCTGGCTCCTGTATCAGCCAAAGTGCTGTGAGCTCTGCCTCGGTGAAGATAAATTACAGTCCAGATGAAGCTGTGACTGCAACGGTGTAACTTAATATAAGGTAAGTTTTTCATATCTCTTTTTTTTTATCTTTGGTTCTCCTTTAAGCAAAGGAGAGAAAACCAAAGAAATAGCTATTGCTTTGAAGCCATTTTCCATAACGGATCAGTATCAGTTATCTTTATATTAAGCATTAAAGGGGATCCGTAGTGTTTATCAAATAAATGTGGTTTATGTAATAAAAAGTGGTTAGTACAAATCATACCCAACACACAAAAGGTACACCCGGGGAAGGAGCAAAGCATTATCTCAATTTATAAACTAAGATCTCACAAGGTTATTTAAGAAACAAACAAGAAACATTGACAAAGTGTGATAAAATAAATAAATAGACAACATAGAAAACTATTATTTTTCATAATTACAATATTTAATAACCTAATAAATAACAAAATAACGCAACAAAAGGAAATTCAAGTAATGAATGTCACAATTACTGCATGAGATATCACTCTAAAAAGTTGAAACTCGTCTTTTATCTCAAGTAAAGCAAACAAAAAAAACCAAGAAATATTAATATGAATATTAAACTAGAACTACCGTATATACTCGTGTATAAGTTGAGAAATTTAGGTTAAAAAAATCATTTAAAATCATATACTCGACTTATACACGAGTAAGGTTAGGTTTCCAAAGGGGGGGGGGGGAAAAAAATAAAAATCGATCGATAGAGCCGACTAGAGAGCTGCTTGTAGCAGCGACGCTTCTCTCACATTGTTCCCTCAAGTATAAGGAGGCAGAGTCACTGCACCAGTGCTGCCGGACGCTGTTCGCTCACTGACTGGAGCTTCCTCTCGAGGCATGAATCAGTCTGTCTCCCACTTGTTAAGTGTATCGTCATTCCGTAGCGTGACGCATCTGCTGGCTCATAAATATTCATAGGATGTACGAATTCTTACAATCCGGAAGTAGTTAGTGGCAGAGAAATGTCATGAAGTGAGCTCTGCAGATTTACTTATAATGGTGCACACTGGGCAGCCTTATGTCTGTCTCTAGTGGGATATATCATGCTTACTTTAAGAGCAAGAGTGACTGGTATCAAACCTGCAGAAGAGAAAGAGAACACTAAAGTAGTATCTCCTCCCCTGAGCTCTGAACAGATCAATCTCATCCAGAAGAATAAGGCAGAAGATTTGCTGAAACTTGCTGCACGACATGTGCCAGAAGGGATAGGGGAAAGCTGGAAGCAGGAGCTGATGGCAGAATTTGCTAAACCTTACTTTATAAAGGTAACAACACAACAACTGACTTGAAGGCACAGTCATCTGATAAAAAGGATGTGTAGTGTAGATTTCGGTTGACAGTAGTGCAGTTGTTTATGGGGTTACTGTGCCAACATACCTTTTTATATAGATTTTTTTTAAGTTAAAGGAATACTTAATGCATTACCATCAGTCAGCTCCTCACACACTTTACAGCCCCCCACTCCTTCCTCGACTTATACAAGGGTCATAGCAAATTTCATAATTTTTGGCCCAAAAACTGACCTCGACTTATACACGAGTATATATTTCAGAAAACAAAGTTATTAAAAATATGTTGTTATATGTAATATGCATATCATAAACACTTGACAGAATGTAATGTATTATAAGTCTGTTGTAATAAAGAAATATTTTTAAAAAGTGGTTAGTAAACTGATGCAAACCACCACAAATAAAAAAATGTCACTTTACAACATAAAACTCCTATTAATCTGCCTGAGATGCTGGAAGTGATTTAAAGCTCACTGTACTGCCTGTTACTGAAACCCCCTTAAACCACCCCCTGCCTGAGATGCTGGAAGTGATTTAAAGCTCACTGTACTGCCTGTCACTGCACCTCCTTAAACCATCCCCTTGCCTGAGATGCTGGAAGGGAAAGGATCAGATAGGCAGACTGCTCTATCAGTTAATAATGTTGTGTCGGGGGCTAACTAAAAGTACAGGAGAGCAGAGAGAAATGGAAATTTTAAGGTGGATGTGTACATCACAATATATACCATACTTTTACGGCATATAGGATGACTTTTTAACCCCTGAAAATCTTCTCAAAAGGCAGAGGTCATCTTATATGCCGGGTGCTCCCCTTTTCCCTCTCTCTACCTTTCTCCTCCATGGCCTGGCTGTTTCTGCTGTAGAGATGAGTGCTACAGTGTTCCTCCCCCAGCAACGATACAACTTTCTTTCATTACTCCGCCTAGGGTGCAAAAAAACCTTAGCCCGGCCCTGGCAGTAGCGCATCCCTTTAGCCCGCCCTTGTATCCTATTACTTCTTCTCTGTCTCTCAGATCTCACACATGCACATTTGCGCTTCTTCACTGCAGTCCTCAGATGCGAGATCTGAGAGGCAAAGAAGAAGGAACCAGTAATGGGATACAAGGGCAGGCCAGAGGGATGCGTTACCACTCTGATAGTCTTGGAAACAGGGAGGGCTGGGCAGGCAGGGAGAGCTGACTAATCCAAGCAGGATTTGCATTGGAAATAGGGTAGTGGCAAGTATATCCCAAACGCTATATTTTAACTGGAAAAGTTGGGGGTTGTCTTATACGCTGGAAAATACAGCAATGATATGTACAGCTTCAACTGATTAATCATGCTCCAGTACATAATATAGAATGTTTAATTTAGCCGAATGGATTTTGTAGAAAAAAAAAAAAAACTAGAAATGGTGGGAATGACATCTTACCTTTTTCCCAGCAGCAACACAAAGAGATTCTGTGTCAATGCATTTGGAGTTTCGCAGACATCTTTCCAGTAAGCGGTTTAATTTTACTGACAATTCTGATTGTCTGCAAAAATTAACATCAATCAATGAATAGTGTGCAGCCTTAAAACAATAGGGATCCTCAAAGATCTTTATGTTCACTCACTAGCAAAAGTCAGTGTACCCTGGTCCCTGTAGACATGAATTACTTTGAGACTGAGGCAGCCGCCATTGGATTCTATGCAGCACTTCAACATGTACCCAAACTTTTATGACTGCTGAAGCCATATGGTTATGCAGCTGGTTACCATGAAGATAATAGGACTTGTTTGGCTTCTCGATACCTTTAACACGAAAAACCTCTATATCCATATTAACTATAAACATGCATTATACAGAGGGACAGAGTTCAGTACAGACTCTACACATTTTCTGTATAAACCACTATTTTTATATATTGCATATTACACATTATATATTGTATATATCACAGCATTTAGCTTTAAAGTAGGAGACGTATCAAAATCACAGTGTGCTATGTTATTCTGAAAACTCTGCAGCACTTACAGGGTTATTCATCAACGGGGCAAATTTTAGAGAGGTCTAGTTACCTATAGCAACCAATGAGAAGTTGTCTTTTATTATTCTTGCTTCCTTATACCAGAGAATGCTAACTGCTTATTGGTTGCTATGGGCTACTAGACCTCCTTAAACAATTGCCCTTGTTGATTAATTTCCCCTGTTCGTTTGTTACATTTCATGCTTTACTCATTAAATACTGACATGTAAGCAATTCACTTTCTTAAAAAGGAACATAATATATATATTATAAACGGACCAAACCATCCTTTAACCAGGAGTACTGGTTTAAAATTCTGTAGAATATAATTTGTTTTAGTACTATTTAGATCTACATTATGCATATGTCACAAAAGATTACGTATTTTAAAAGGTAATGTTGGCATTGCATGTTCATACATTTCTGCAACACAACATGCATAACTAGCTAAAGGGATGAGCTGGGCAGTTATTTTCTAAGGTTTTAAGTTTCAACGATATGAGATGGAACCCTATATTACAGGTAGATCAAGGGCAGCCTTTCAGATCAATGATAAAGTAGCACCTTATTTTTGTAGCCAAATGTAAAATAAGCTAAGTTGATCATACCTTTAACTAAATAAATTGTAATGTTTTACAGAATATATTAACAAAAACAAGTATGCTTAATCAGTTGCTACATGACTAAATAACACTAAGGCAGCCATCTGGCTATTAATTTCTTAGGGGCTTATACATCAAAGTTAGAAATCAACTGTGAAAGTGAATTCTCATCACTTTGGAATGCTGCACTCCAATTTGCTACTCCTTATTCATTAAACAGAGGATTACGATAGCGAAGACACGAACAGTAGCAGTCTCATGACGTTGTTGAAGTCAGCCAGTAGCTGCCCTGTCATCAGCCCCTAATTTGCCACTTTAGGGGGTAATTCAGCAAGGTGCGAACTCACCTTGCGATGCTTCGCCTCAGCTCGCACAGACTGTTATGCACTCGCTGATGTCCTGCACGCGGACATCAGCGAACGCTTTAAAGGGATTCCAGTCTCAGCAAGACCACTCGAGTCGCCTCTGCTAAAGTAAAAGTGGTGAATGCAACACAATACGCCTTGCTGAATTCTCTACTATTTGCGTCAGACTCCTGTGCACCAGAACCTGAAATGCTCCATAACCCGCAAGCTGTTGAATTGGTCTCAAATTCACAACACTGCAGAGTTTACTGAATACATGGTACATATAAATGAATATGGAGAAGCGGTGAATAAATGTGAATTCATATGCGATTATTCGGCCTTTCAGGAATAAGCCCCTATGTATGTATAACTCTAAACTACGATTCTCTTAATGACTCAGGTGTGGAACATTACATAAGCACATTAAACAGATGCTGACGGTAACTAAACCAACTTACCGTCCAACTTCAAAGGCTGGAGATGCCATAGAGGTAAGCTCAAGGTTAAAGAACAAAATACCTTCAGTGGGTCGGTTCATTTTAGGGGCAACAAGTTCACAAGACACTTGACAAAGTACCCTGAAACAGTGAAATAAAGAATAAGCTTGTCAGGAATCACCAAATATGCTGGTTAATTTAATTCTGGTTTCAAGCTGACAAAGCAGCTAAAATTTAAACAAATAAAAACTATATATACTAGCCAACAGGCAGAGCAGGGGTTCATCACTTTATGATTATGGTAAGGCTAATACTGGCCTTGAAATAATTGAAAATCTTATTTTTCATAAACAAAGCATGGAATTCCTAGATTGCATTATGGAACTTAGTACTAACTCACAGCTTAGCACAACATCCGGTTCTAGTAGTAGTCATAATGCTGGGAGGTCTGTAACATGCTCAGCATAGATATATAAACATTTTGGGAAGGGAGTAAGTTTTTGATACATTTTACAGCTAATGTAACAGAATATTTTGAAACAAGATTTAGTTATATTCTTAAGACAAAAAAAGTGCATGTTTATAAACAGGAGCATCATTTTACTAAACTGGTTATAGGACATGAAGAGCGTGTGAGTGTGCTCCAAATCAGTCAGCCCCCTGATTTGGTCACAGCAATTTCACATCTATAACATGCCAAGAGCTCTCTCTTACACAGGCTAAATAGCACAACAGGGGAGTAACCATGAGAAACAGAACATCTGCTTCCAGTGCTCTTACTTGCACATATAAGTTTAAAGCATTTAGCTAATTTTGCATCTTTGTTACTGTCACTTTCAAAGGGGTTTAGGAAAAAAACTGCTGCTACTGAAGACAGGCTATCTGAATTACATTGTTTTGGGGAAAATAGGAGGTTACTGGCCCCTGAGAGTGAGATCTGTTCATAGTTGGCCAGATGTATATGGCCTGACAGATGAATTAATTTGTCTTGCTCTGTGTTACTTTCATTCAGAGCCTGGGGCTATTAGGACTATGAAAATGAAGTTAGATTTTTACAAAGTGCTTACCTGGTTTTTCCAAGCTCAACAATACAGCAGCCATAATCTGTTCCAAATACAATTTTGATATTCCTGTAATCATAAGTTTGTCTGCAATCAAGGCGCTGCAAACATAAAACAAAAGTTTAATCAACCTCTAAATTTACATTTATCTTAAAATTGTGTAATAATAACAACAAAATTATGCAATAATAGTGTTCTTAGACTTTTTTTTAAACAAAATTAACTAATTTTGCACTTCATTTATATGTTTTATTTATAACCTTACAAATACTATATGGAAACACACACCAGTAAAGTGCTACTAGATTCTTAGATGTTGGACACACATCAAAAATTGGAAACAAGGTAAGAGGAAAATAATCTGCACACACACACACACGCAATAAGGTACAGAACCTTATTTTATTAAACCATCAGGTTAATAAACAAAAATGTTTTGGGGGGTACAATCCACCCTTCGTCGGGTATACTATACTGGGGTGCTAATGTATCCTGCTTTCAGCGGAGACGCACAGACATTTGATTTGACAAATACATGTTCCCTAATTTCAGATGGATTCTCTGAGATCCATTCCAAAAACTTGTCTTTTATTTTCAGCGAATTTTCCTATGCGCTTTTTCGCTATATGTTTTTTGGCTAGCACTAAATGTGTTGGACAGCTCCATGTCATTACAAAATTGACGATGCCCGGAAGTCACCTGAGCTGTTTCTTTGCAAACGCAGCGCATTATACGCTGTGTGTGATCACAACTGTTCAATTCCCATTGAAACTAACGTAGTCGCATAAAATTCGCTGCGTTCCGCGCGCTCAAAGAAATACAGCAGGCAGCGTTCTAGCGTGATACACTGCGCATGATACGCTGCGCGTGAACACTTTTATACATTCACATTGTTCTCTATGGATTTTCGCCGGAGTCTATTGTGAGTGTATTTATTTTAAATACGCTGCGCACCAATACACTGGGGTGAACCTAGCCTTAAACAGCTGCATTCCTTATCAGCAAATCTGAATCACTGTTTTAGTAAATAAACTACACTGGAAGTCATCAATACACTGTAGGTCGCAAACTTTTACTTATCTCCCCACACAAAATGGCCATTCGCATTTTTTGATTAAAGTACACTCCAATCATTTGATTTTGCATCACTTCTACACGTTGTAACACTAGAATATTGTTTTGTTATCACACAAACTGATCAGCCAGTTATTATCACACGTGTGGCAGTGGCCACTGAGTTTAATCACATAAAAGTCTCTAACACAATCTGCTGGGCCTCGCACCTTCTTGTCAGCGATCGCCTGCAATAGGAAAGTCCTTTCGCAGTTTGACAACGGAGTCTCCCTCATACCTGCGGTAACAGCGGCGAGATGAGTGTATAGTACCTATTCAAGCAGTTACACAGTCAGCAGCCACTGCCGAGCACCACACACGAGGAAACAAGAACACAGATTCCGTCGCGCAATATGACGTATGGCTAAACACACTGAAATGAAGCTCAAGCGAGTACACCCGGAACAATGTGTGTGCGCATGCGCGGGGTTAATCATATCATAATGACATGTTTTGGCACAGTTTATCACTGGAATGATTATACGGCATGTGGTTGTGATAGCCCAGAGTTGCTTTTGTAAAGTTCTAAGTTTGGAGAAAATTCTGGAAAAATGTAGTTTTGTTACATTTGTAGATAGTAGATCATTAACAAAAAAACAAAAAAAAACCATGTGGTTTAAAAAAAACAAAAATATTCTTTCATGTATGCAGCCAACCCTTTTAAATCTGTACCTGTCAACTCTTTCCTATGGAATTTTAGACAGACATTAGTGTTGCCACCTCATTCCTTTAAAACCACTTATAAAATGCACATTTTGAAACATACCTCCAAAACAGTCCCATATCCCATGGGACAGTCTCATATTCCAGGGGTCCCTGTCCCCTGGTGTCCCTGTCCTCCCCCCTACCTCATTTCCATCACTGGCACACCAACCAATCACTGCCAAATGCATGGTGTGCCAGTGATGCCACTAATTACTCCACCTGCGCACCCCCCAATCACAAGCAAGGGGGTACATTGAGTGGTGAGCTGCATTGCTGATCCAAAATCGTTTTAAATTAGGGTTGCCACCTGCAGACATCCTAAGTGTTGCAGGTCCCTGTCGCCATATCGCAATCCCCCTTCCGTACACCAGATGACTGGACCCTTTCATAGACATAAAGGTGGGTGCCTTATGGGGCCCGTCAAGCAGGCCAGTCCCATAGGACTGATATTTCCTCTCTCGCCGGCTCCATCACGTGACACCACTGGGGGGATGAGCCCTCCTTCCCAGTGGGCTCATCAATGGTGGAGCCTTCCCAGTTGGACCCATCTACCCCAGTCTTATGCTGTGTGATGGTGCCATCAACACCAGAGGAGGAACAGCACTGTGCTAATTTTCCTACATGTTTAAAAAAATAGCATTTGGGGTAGTACTTCCACCTAAAACACTGTCTCAGTGCTTTTCCTTCATGTGTGACCGCTATTGTTAAATTCCTATTGTTACTAATAATAATATATTTTATGTGTCACGTTTTAAGCTTCCTAGCATATATTCCTCTCTATGAAGTGCTAGTGTGTCATTGCACAGTTGATAGTTATTACTTTCCATGTTTTGTATGTTGCATATTTTCTGTTTTTTTGTCTGCATAACCCTGAGAATTTTGGTACAGATACCACTTAATCTGAGTCTTAGGGAGTAATTCAGCAAAGTGCAAACTTACCTGGAGATCCTTCGATTCACCTCGCTGAGACTGGTACGTGCTCCCTTCTCTCCTGCACGCGGAGATCAGCGAACGCTTTAAAGGTATTCCAGTCTCGCGAGGTGACTCGCGTGGTTGCGAGGTGAGGCAAAGTACCTTTAAAGCGTTCACTGTTCTCCGTGTGCAGGAGTGAAGGTGAATCGAAGGATCGCCAGGTAAGTTCGCACTTTGCTGAATTACCCCCTTAGGGTCAAATCTTGAGAGTTCTGAGGCCAACTCCAGTAATGTTAAACAGCAATATTAAGGCGTTCACCTTCACTGTGTTCTAGCACAACTGTAAATCCAAAATGTGAGCACCACCCGTTTCTTCATTACAACTGAACTGGATTCCTGGCTTCCACATGCCTTAATGGAGAAAAATAAACATTTCCATTTAGATTGGCAGGCCAGCCAACCAAATACAGCACTTATAAAAATGTAATGTTTACGTTGAATATATTAATCTTATTGCTTTCTGTCTGTTTTTATCTTTATTAATAGCAGTATTGTATCGTAGCATATTGTATTTGTTGGTAAATAATAACACATCTTCCAGAATTGGTGTAGAAAGCACAATTGTAAGGTTAAATATGATACTTTCTTTGTACAATTTAGAATTTTAATAAGCTCAGATCAGTGTCAGATTTACATTTTAGGAGCTTATAGGCACAGAATGTTTGGTGCCTTAGGCCACACCCACTAACTCACCACACCCCTTTGCAAAAATAAACACAGAATAAATTATACAGTAAGCTAAAGAGGTGCGTGACTTATAATTTCATGCAAAGTGAAATAATAAATGTCAAAATCAACATTTAACTATTAAAAATACCTCTCAATTACAATTAGTTCCCTTGATTTCCCCTGCCTATGTGCCTTACTAGGAGTAAGGTGCCCTTCTGAGTGAACCACCATTAGACACATGCCTCATATGCCTATAGAAAAATCTAGCCCTTGCTCAGACGGAATATAGTAATTGTAAACGTATTGGTGACCTTTTTTTATTTTCATTGTTATTTGCTGTTCTTTTAACCCTTGCCACAAGCCCTCACCCATGACCCCCCTCAAGTTTTCCTACAACATACACTCCGGCTCTCTGGCTCATTTGGTCTTCAGCATCACCTTCCATATTTCACTCCTTTATCTCTGGCTACTAATAAAATAGCACCACCCTTCATTAATGAATGAAATGGTACAGCCCGAAACTCCATTTCTCAGGAGAAAAAGCTCCACTTTTCTCTGACAGCCTAAAAAGCTGTCAGATCAGACTTAACATGACAAACATCAGGTCATGATTCTTAGCTCACAGAAGCCACTGACAGAAATTACAAAAAGATGACATATAGATAACTTTTGTTAGAATGGTGAAAAAAAAAACTCACGGGTGTCGGTATCTCTTTAAATTGTACCTGAATTCTTTTGATTTCATTCAAAACATCAATATAGGCAGCTTTTATTTTATTGTAATGCAAAAATGTCGCAAAATTTTTTTATCAAAGGGACAACACAATATTCCATTGTTAAGGAAGCCATGTGATATACAGTTTACATTGTTTGGAACTTTATAAGTAGAAATAGACTAGATAGAGATTTCCTAAGACAGGGTATAATTTAGAAACCAATTTAGAAATTTTACTGGTCTTCCCCAGACATGTTCCAGATATTCAGCCCACAGAATGCAGTATACCACTGCAGATAATGAAGAGTTGTGTTGCAGCAGTTCAGGTTTCTGACTCTTTGATGAAGAGGTTGTAACTGTGCACCTAGTGTTAATGATTCTGTCTTTGTTCCTGGTTACATGAAGAGGAATAGAATCAAGGAAGGTGCTTTTCAGTTCACAAGTAATTTACTTGAGACATGGAGGACTTGCCAATTAATGTTGCATTGGTACTTTTCACTTCCAAATAAAATAATACTTGTAGAGATCTGTCTCTAAAATACAATCCTCACCTTTGAACACTCTCACATCAAGGAAATCTATCTCAGACTGGGAATATCTATACTTCAATTTCACATTAACATCATTGACATTAAGTATGTCCAAAAAGTCAATTTAAAGATTTACAGGTCCCCGCCACAAGATGAATATAAATTAACATGTGCCCCATAGAACTCTAATTAGGGCAAAATTTATTAAACTCAGAAAAGCTGTTTTCGCTTCTCCAAGTTTAATAATTCGGGAGAAGGCTTTGAAGTTTCTCGTGGTATCGCAAGATTTGCTTCGATCAGTACTTGCTGTGAGAAACTTTTTTTATTGAATATATTCATGGAAAGGGGTTACACTGTATGGCTACCATTTCCATGGATATATTCAATAAATAAAGTTTCTCACAGAAAGTATTGATCAAGGCAAATCTGTTAGGAAACTTACCTCAGTCTCGGGTCCCTCGGTGCGGCGCCCGACCCGCGGCTCTTCCCGGCGCGCCTCCTCCATGCGAATGCGCGCGCACGTCTCCGGTGCGCGCTTATGACATGGCCGCGTCGCGGTCACGTGCCGGGTGGTTGGTATTTAAGGGTGCTCTCTCTTAGTTATGGCGCCTGGTTATAGAACTCAGTCAGTCTAGAGTTCTAGTGGCTAACCCTTATTAAAGTAGCCTGCCTTGT
>WMED01009665.1:0-16181 GCA_019650415.1 Pipa parva | reverse complement strand
CCGTGTTAGCCATAGATATAAACAGAGACAAGTAGAGTGCAGCACCGTGTTAGCCATAGACACAGTATAAGCAGAGACAAGTAGAATGTAGCACCGTGTTAGCCTTAATATAAGCAGAGACAAGTAGAGTATAGGTGATACCTTTTAGTGGCTAACTGAATAGATGGTAAATGCAAATTTTCCATACTACTTAGGTCTCTTCTTCTTCAGGCGTAGTCAGTGTCTACAGCACAAAGAGATCTCCATCGTTTATTTTACCTACACAATTATGGAAGCCATGCGGCTACTTAGGGTCTCACTGATCACATTAAAAATTAACATATATATCTGGCAGGCTGTGAAATGGTTTCCACCCCTAATATGGACTTTAAAACGTATGAAAATGCCCTTTAAACTTATGGAGAATACAGTGTCACATAATGGTAGCATTTTAAAAGCAATGTCTGTGGTTGGACAATGGCATCTCCTGAAATATTTAAAATAATGCTTGACACAGAAAGCTTCATAAGCATATATGGTTAACAGCCCACTCTTTCACCATATTCCATCCCATCTGCACACATTACTCACAATTACTCTCTGAGTTATTGATCTCTGTAGCCCCTCCGGAGAAATCTGAAGCAAAGTAGCCACAATTCGGACTTCAGTGATACTAAAAGCAGCTGCCAGGCCAAAGGAATCTGACTAGGAACATAATAAACATATAAACGACCTTTACAATTAAATGTGTTGTCAGTAAAATACATGGTTTGACCAAATGCCTATTATGCTCCTCAGACACCCACCTCGCAGGAACTAAAACAGATGTTTCCCAGCTGCAAGATGGCACTAAGAATGGCCCAGACAGAGGTCAGCTGCACTTCTGATATACCAATTGCACGAAGGGATTTTCCTAGGTGCAGAAAGTCCTGCTCATCATCCTTCCCTGGGAGACCACATGCTCGACCCTTAAAAATAACTGTAATAATGCATACACAAAATCTAATGGTCTTCCATAATATATCTAATGATAGCAGGGTGGACCTATATCTGGTTAGCTGAAATGCCAAATCAGTGGCTTTCAAAGAACATTTAAACTCAAAAATCTTTTCAGTGTTCTTCCATATTAAACCAGATTTCATCAGCATCATCTTACCTCAATGGAAAATTGAAAGCGGAGCTCCTAACCGCTAAGCAGCGGTAAGAAATCAAATTACCTGATTTAAATAATAGTAGGTCTCTGGCTCCTGGAGATACAGTCTCTGCTTCTCAAAATCAGGAAGTCCCTCTAGCAGTTCATAAAAAATATGGAAGCCTCTCTCCCCTAGAGTCTGTGGTCAATTGGGAGACAAAATGGGTGAGAGTTCTTTGATTATATTTTAGGATCAAAAGTCCCAAATATGTCCAATATTTTCACAACTGTATTAAACTAGATTGAATGGCCATTTAGCAGAAACAGTGGTTACTGACTCAGACATGGGAACAGCAGACTAATAGGAAAAGGTGCAGACACATTTTATCTTTGGAAAGAGAACAGTGTAAGAGTTACATCTCAGGAGTTTATAAGCACGGAATACTTGGTACCTTAAGCCACACCCACTATCTGACCACACCCAAGTGTGTAAATAATCAAAGACTAAATTGTGCAGGTAATTGAAGTGCTTTATTTGCGTTGACTCAAAATTTTATGCAAAGTTGGAGTCTGTTAGCAGAATTTCATTCCTGAGACCGACACCAGAAGATTGAAAGATTATTAAAAGGTTACAATTTACAGCTAGGGGATGCATATACACATGAATAAAAGCGAGTATGTGTGTGCAAATAATGGAGGCTAAAATATTACAGTATGGCAGTGCTTAATCTCAGGGAGCATCCAAAATAGGTGAAGCAATGGAGATATAGAAACAATAAAGTGTATGACTATGCAGACCAGCCCAGCCTGCAGACTTTACAATCTCCAGTTTGTATTAACTCTTTCCTCTTGGGAGAGCTCCCAGGGTCTAGGACAGCGGTCGGCAAACCGCGGCTCGCGAGCCACATTTGGCTCTTTTGCCGCAGCGTGCGGCTCCGAGTGAGTTGCTTTCCCACCCGCCCCCGGCCTTTGATGTCTCTTGTGATGAGAGATCAAAGGTCATGTGATCGGGACCCCACAAGCTCCTCCCCCTGTGTGGCTCCCGGTCAATTTGCAGAGGTGGAGGAGGGAG
Source organism: Pipa parva (assembly GCA_019650415.1). Lineage (NCBI taxonomy): Eukaryota > Metazoa > Chordata > Amphibia > Anura > Pipidae > Pipa > Pipa parva. The sequence continues at coordinate 13,998 of WMED01009665.1, read as the reverse complement.
AGAAATGGCTACCTCCACGGAGAAGATTGCCGACCCCTGGTCTAGGATTCCACTTACAAGATGGAAAATTTGATAATTTTCTGTGTGTTAAATATTGTAGTGGAGTCATGAGAATAAAATGTTAAAATATTTATTTACAGTATCAATAACCTACCAGCATAAGTTAACATAGGTAACTCCACAGTATTTGTCACTGCAAGGCTCCACTGCTATGTACATCTACAAGGTTTGATGGCAGGAAATGTTAGTTCTACTTTGTACACTGTAGCTTTCCCATGTTCCATGGTTCTTATGACAACTTTTGGTGTTTTTTTCTTTGGGAACAAGTTTGGCCTAAGTAACTCTATCACTTCTCTAACAATCTTTGAATTTTGTAGCCCACATGACAATCATAACGTATATTTTGTATAAGATTCCTAGTTAAAGCAGCAGCATTTCATTTAAGTAAAACATTCATGGTCTTCCACTCATCCCAGTTTAGAGTTCCCACTCACCTGAAACACAACACGAGATTTCTCCAGGAGGTAGTGAGATACGGAACATCCCACTAGGGTTCCGCTACAAGTCAAAGGCAGAATGAAATGTGAAAAACAGTGGAGCAACAGACTGCACCCAAGTACAAATACCTAGTGGCTGAGCCAATCAAATCCTTGACAACATAAAACATGAGCTGAGGTCTGAGTAATAAAATAAAAACTCAGTAAAGAGTTGGAAAACAAATGCACAGTTTTTACTGGGGGAACTCCATTTTCTGTCAGCCACACAATGCCATGCTATATCACGTGATCAGTATACACAGAGAATGGACACGCCGAGTTATGTAACCCAGAATAGTCACCTCTGAACCTCTGCTGAATGAAAAGGACATTGCCAAAGATGCACTTCTCCTACTTTTTTTTAATTGGACAATCATATCCTGCCCTAAAAGAATGTATAGTTGAAAGCACAACTATGGGCAATGATCCTGTTTGTGCAGTTTAAAGGGGCCACATCCAGTTACCTAAACTGGCAAAAGGGCAGAAAACCACATGGTTCACAATAGCAGAAAATCCATTGAACTCACATCCAACTAAACTATGTAAGCCCTAGTGTAATATATGTCTCTGGGGGTTACAAATAATAGCCCAAAGTACCATATCTTATGATATGACTAATATGATGACTAGAGGTGAGCTAATGTTAAGGCCTTTACTACCAGTGTGATATACATAATCCGTGCTTTAAAGAAATAGTTTAGTCACCAACAGTTATTTGCTTGTCTATTTGCCACTGTTTAATAAATGCTTTTGCAGCATATACTGTATTATTAATTAATGTTCATCCTTTTTTAATTAACAGCAAGTCTCCTACTGTCTGTCACCTACTTCCTCTACAGCAGTCAACTCTGGAATCTTAAGCCAGGAACTTAGGGGGTAATTCAGCAATGTGCAAAGTGAGCTCCGGATCCTTCGTCTTATGCGAAATGAGGCGAAAGATCCGGATCTCACTTCGCACATTGCTGAATTACCCTCTTAGTTGAAAGGTTTCAGAATTCCAATCTGAACCAATCAGAATCTTGCAGTAACCAATCAGAATCTTGCAGGTATGCAATCTCACAGAGTTGACTTACACCTCTTCCTCTTCAATTTTTTTTTTCCAGAATTGTCCAGACTGTGGTTCTACTGAAAATAAAGTATGCAAAAGAGGAGTGGCTTCTGTAAGAAAGTGGCCAAAAACTAAAAACACTGAAAATAAGTAAATCATTTGCAAAAAGTCATTTAGTTAACAGCGACAATTAGATGTGCAAATAACTGCCGGAGATTGAACTGTTCCTTTAAGTTTGCTCAGTTTACTAAAGTATTCCTAATTTCAACACACCAATGTTTGGGAAAAGCAACTGATAATCCCACATTACAAGTAATGTTACCATTCCAGGAACAACTGTAGCACTTGTCCAAAACGTGTTGAGTTACTGTGCAACGTGGTTTTTGCATTTCCAAAGCTTTCTAGGACGGTAAGGAAGTCAGGCAGCTGTGATTGAAGGGAAAGAGAATTGGGAGAAAGTAAGAAGCAGGACAATCACATAAGGAATGTGGAATTATTATTAATACCTCCGTGAGCTTTCCCATCTATACATGACAGCAGGTACTATCTGAAGGCACACTGCTCCCTTACCTGCAAGATCCTGTCTGCTTGCTTTGTGTACACATTTACCAGGTACAGAGATATAAGCTTGACTGCTTCAGTCTTCCCAGACCCAGTGTGACCACTGCTCCATTTAGATTGGGGGAAAGAGGGGACAAACAGTATTTGGCTAAAAGGAATAAGTGGGTTATCTACCGATAAAAAAAAAGGGTTGTTATATAGGCTTGGAAGTTAAGGGTCTGCCAGATTTATAATACTTAAAGGGAAATATTCATAAAGTTATTAAGCAAAGCTAAATAGAAAGTATTTTATGGATAATGAAAATTTAAGGTGAAAGGTAAGGAAAAAAAAGAAAGACCAGATACCCAAGCATCAGAGCTATGCCTCTCACCTCAGCAGGATGCAGGGATGGGAATCGGCGCTCTGGGACAGTTTATAGGCTTCTTCTGACACTGCAAAGATATGGCTGAAAGAGAGAGACAGCACAGTCTTTCCAAGCTGTAGGTCACTGTTATCTACTGTTTGAGTGGGAAGGAGTAAAGTGAGTGGAGTCACTAACATAAGTAATATGGCATGGCATTGTATCCTCCAGCAGGGTATAGATCCTGTCTTGTCTTTGTTTAAGCTTCTTACTGAGGATTGTGGGTAAGCTGTGCACCAGAATACAGGCAGACAACAGGACTGTAGTTGTAAAGGAACTACTTTTTCTTAGGGAACATTGGAACAGCAACTTGCAACAGGTACAAACATTATGGGGACCAGCACACTCTCTAATACAGACTTCCTGCATGTTACATCAGAACATGCGACCCAGTGCTGCCTTATATTTACAGTGGCAGCACTATGCATGCACTAATATATTACAGATCCCCTGCTTACAGGTTAGAGACCTAGACACCTGTCAGTATACTGGCATGTGTGCAACTTCAGCAACATGACAGATACACTATGGTATTTATCATACACTTAAATAATACCGACCAAGAGGAAAATATAACTGGACAGTTTGCAAACTGGGCTGTATAAGACAAGTGCACTGTCATGATGAGCGGCACTGATTTTTAACGGCAGGAGTAGGTGACTTACCGCTTGTATTTGTTTAAATTTAACATTACTCTTATTATAGATGTTGGGGTATAAGAAAGAAGGTATGATTTATGGTGTGGATACTCACGGTGGTCTTTCCAAACAGCTTCCATCACAATATTCCTTAGCCATCTCAAGGCTGTTTATATTCAAGGCTTTGAAAGGATTCATTGAGAGGAGCATGGGACCAACATATGTCTGGAATATAAATCAGGGGCCATCGTCATACATACATGTTTGTAGGCCCCAATGTCTAGGTTTAGAACCTATTGTATGAAAACAAAGGTAGCATTGTGCTTAGCCTGTTTTAAACATTGAGGGGGTTATTCAGTAAAGTAATTGTTGTGTATAGGTGCGAATTCGCCAGATAAAGACACACGCAATAGGCTGCTACTGTCGCAGTCGCGTCTTTATAATGGGAAAATTGTCGCAATCTTAACATTAAAAAATTGTTGCAACTTTACAATGAGGAACTTGTAGCGGATTTGCTATGGGAATCCGCTGTTTGCCAATTCAACATTCGAATTCACACCTTAGTGAATAACCCCCTAAGAACCCAACCTTTACATCTGTGATCACTTCCAAAGAATTATTTCACTCTCATGGGGGAATTCAGCAAGCAGCGAAGTGAGCTACAATGTGTTCGGCTCACTTCAAAAATGGTAGTATGCGCATGCTGATGTCCTGCACGCGGACATCAGTGAGTGCTTTAAAGGGATTCCAGTCTCGGCGAGGCAACTCTTTTGTTCTCACCGAGATGGGAATCCCTTTAATGCGCATGCTGATGTCCACGTGCAGGACATCAGCATGCGCATACTACCATTTGCGAAGTGAGTCGAATGCATCGTAGCTCACTTCGCTGCTTGCTGAATTACCCCCTCAGTGGGTGATCTCGGTAAAGCACTACATTGGTGCTATACAGCGATGAACCTATGAACAACTGCAAGAAGCATGTACAGTTTAGCATGACCTGTAGAATATACATACAACTGGAATACAAGATACTCACGTAAATAGCATTGCGGTGAAATCTCTTCTTCAGGCAGAGCAAGACAGCACTCTCACAGACATCCCTGAAAATCAGCGGGTAGTAATTTACACACAAATATCTCCAAAGGCTTATACTTTATATTGTTCTACAAGGCATTTTATTTCAATGAGGTTCTTAGGAGTGAAAAAATATCAACTTCCCATTCACTTCCCAGCAGCCAGCTTGTGTACTTCTCGGTCATTTTAACATAAGCATTTTGTAGAGGTAACAGTCAATGTCCACATTTTTGAGTGACATGCTAGCAATCTTTATCTTCACCTGGAACATTCCCTCTGCACTTTCAAAACCAAACTGAAATCCTACCTTTTGGAGCAGTAACACTGATATTTATCACTGATTTTTATGTATATATATTTTATTTTATCCTTTCTTAGTTATTTATGCTTACTATACGTATTTATTGACCAGTGTTTCAGCACATTGCGACAGCTCTTATTAACCTATCTGTGTTTGTAAGCCTTCCTCCTATTTAGATTGTAAGCTCTACAGGGCAGGGACTTCTAACCTCTTTTGTTAACCACAACCTAGCACTTAGGTAATTCAGCAAGGTACGAACTCACCTTGCGATGCTTTGCCTCAGCTCGTACAGACTGTTATGCGCTCGCTGATGTCCTGCACGCGGACATCAGCGAACGCTTTAAAGGGATTCCAATCTCGGCGAGGCAACATCAGCAAGCGCATAACAGTCGGTGCGAGCTGAGGCGAAGCATCGCAAGGTGAGTTCGAAACTTGCTGAATTACTTTAAAGTGAAATATCCTTGAGATCTCATAATGTATTGTTTAATGCACTTTTCCCATGTCTGTATTATATTTGTACTGCTGTTTTGTACAGCGCTGAGTAAATTTGCAGTGCTTTATAAATAAAATTATACATACAAAGTAGAAACTCTTAACTTTTAGGATAGTATTTAAAGTTATGTGACTTAAGTCAGGAGTTCTCTGTTAATGCACCCTTCCCATTTACCAGGGCTCATACATCAGCCATCCCTGAAGGAAAAGTAAAATGCGTAAGGTCTGTCCAAAAGGGATGTTACTTACCCAGAACACTACACAGATTTAGTACAAACTTAAATAAACTATATCGGCCCTAGTATTTTAGTCCGAGATGGCAAGCATAGGAAAAACAACCTATTTTTAGATTTAAGATAACATTTAGTATGTTGTAAGAAAGTCTGGGATTAAAAAATGTATACAGCTTTAAATGGTCATAGAACATCACTGCCTATAATATAATTAATGTTTATTTAAAGGTGAACATCCCCTTTAACAAGAATCTTGCAAATGTAAAGCATCCATGTTAATGTACTTACTCTAATAAAGACAGGTCAAACATTTCTTCCATTTGGGGACAATCTTCCCTACTTTCCTGAAAATAACAATATGAAATGTATCATTACAAAGTCAGCAGATAATGTGCGCCGTATTTGAACCCGCCCCCTACTATATTAATTAGATTGTTGTAAAAATGGCTGAAACCCATGCTCAGCAAGTGTTATCTGCATGTATATTAATTGTTAGTTCACAACTAAATAGACATTTCAGACCCAGCAGGGATGCATGGAGGGAACTGGCGTAAAGAGTAAGCAAGACTCACGCAGGATAAGAAGATGAAACTGGACCATTTATAAACGGTCACTGATTCCACATATTTTGTTATTGATTTATTTAAATTGTAGGGTTGTTAGTAATATATTGCAAATAAATCCAAATAATAGAGGTTTTCTGACCATGCTCTTCCCTGACTCTTAATAGAAAAACTTTTAGGGGGTTATTCACTAAAGTCCGAATTGTTGCGTATAGGTGCAAATTCGCTAGATAAAGATAGTCGCAATAGGCTGCTACTGTCGCAGTCAGATCTTTATAATGAGAATATTGAACGCAGTTGCGACTTTATTATGGGAAAATTGTGGAAATCTTAACATTAAAAAATTGTCATGACTTTACAATGGGGAAATTGCAGCGGATTTGCTATGAGAATCCAATGTTTGCGAATTCGACAATCAAATTCGCACCTTAGTGAATAACCCCCTTTAGTCTATTTTTGTGTGATTAACAATTATGGACCCAAGCCTACATAATAATTCATTCTAATTCATCATCTGCAAAAAGTTTAAATGATTTTGATTTGAAATTTAAGTCTAACACAACTAAAATAAGCTTACCTGCTTCTTGCTCATGGTCAATTGCAATGTATCTTCAACAGAGTCCTCCGCTTCCCACCTCTCCCTGGGAGGCTGTAGGGATTGAAGAGATTTGGGAGAAGGCATCCCATGGTATATTGTCCATTTACTTAAGTTCTCTATGGTTATCCTTGGCAAAAGCGTTTCAGAACTCAGCCAGCTAATTGAGTCACTCCTTCCTGGAACATTTTGTGCCCAGTGGACATGAGCTGTGGCTTCATAAGGAAGATCTGGTTCAGCTTCTTCCTCTTCATTACCTGGAGAGGCTACAGTGGAAATATCCACTTGGGAAATACCAAGTATATTTCCTTCTGCTTGAAGCTCTTGTGGTTGTAAAGAGTTTCTATCTTCGTGGTGAGTTTCCATTTCAGCTCCAGACTCTGGCAAAATGTCTGCTTTCAGGATCTTTCCCCTGCTCTGCGACACTTGTTTCCTCACAGATCTGGAATTTATTAGCGGAAATCTTTCACCTGGCTGGTACTGAGGTGAATGTAAATGTATTTTGTCTTTGGACTGTTTTATATTCAGGTTCTGTTTTGTTTCCTTTTCTTGAACAATGACTCTCTGAGACGCTTTGGAGGCTGCAGGCTGCACAGACATGACAAATCTTTGCCTCAATCCCTTTGGCTTCTGCTGCAGTGCAGGAGAAATTTTCATAGTCTTGGCCAAGCTGTGGATCCTTGGAAAAACAATGGCATATCTTGGATCCCCTATGCTTGTACTTTCCTCTACCTCAGAAGGTTCAGAGTTCTTTTCAATGCTTTGTGGTTGACACTCTGACTGCTCCTGTTCTGCAGCAACTTTGCTACAATCATTGTTAATGCTTAAAGAGTCAGTACCTTCTCCAATGATTTCAGTCTCTGTTGTCAAATCACTAGGCACACCAGGAGCAGCTGGACTGGACTGGTTAACCAGCCTGGAGGTGCTAAGAATCCTCATGGCTGTTCTTCTTTTGAGCTCACATTTCCTGTGTTTTTTTCTTCTCCTAAACGTTCGGAGCAACCAGTCTGAGATTCCAATGGCCCGAGCCACATTTGCTAATCTCTCTTTCAATGTGGTCCTCTTGTGCGGGCCTCTTCTTAACCATCCTGTCACTCTTCTAAAAGCTGATATGGAGCATGACGTTTTTACAGCTTTTTTTGCCTCACTTGTAGAGCTTAGAGTTAATACATTTTCCCTTTCTTCCTTTTCCTCTAAACCTTCCTTGCACTGCTCCCTTAGTTCAACTGTTTCCTTCCTCTGAGCCACACTGTCCTCTTGAGCCTTAGTGGGTTCACAATTATTTGAAGAAACATTAACTAGAGAATCTTTGGAAATGCATTCCTCATCTGGACAACTATCTGTGTGACTTGAGGTATCATTTAAAGAAGTCTGGTGGTCTTCTTTTCTTCTGCTTAATATTTTTTCTCTAGCTTCTCTCTGTCTTCTTCTGAGTTTGGTGATTATTTGCATATGGGCAGTGAAAAGTTGTGTTTGCTTGGATGATATGTCTGGTTTTCTCTCCTTTTCTTTTAGCTGAACAGAAGACCTCAGATTTCTTCCTCTCCTCCTCTTACTGGTAACTGACTTTTCACATGACATGGTCTTAGAGTCTGAACACTGCTGGTTTATAGAAGCAGTCTGGACTTTTCTTCTACTCTTTGAGATATTTGCACTGTCTATAGAGGCTGCACCAACTTTGATGTGAAGCAGCTTGGCTTTTACACCTGTTGGCAATGGCTGTCGCATAGCAACTGTTGATTCCGTTGCTTTTGGGTTAATGATTCTGTGTTTATCTGCTGGTTTATTTACTTCTGAATCCTCATCCAAACCATCTTCAGAAGAAGAGTGTACCTTTAGATTTTTGGCTATCTCTGATTCCCTTGATTCATCCTCCTCACTTTTTGATGTTTTTTCATCCTCCCTTTCATCAGCTTTCCTTATTTTATCTTGGCCTTCATTTTTATTCTCTGTCATATACTGTTGTTTTTTCTTCTTTCCAGTTGCCTGGGACACTGATGGATTATTGCAATTTTCTTCCTCGGATTCATCAGTCTCTTCCATTTCCTTGGTCCCATTATCTTTCTCCTCCCCAGACTCTTCTGTGCATTGTTCTTTTGTGGAATCATCTCCAGAATCTTCCTCATCTGATGTTCTACTGGAAGTACCAGATTCATCATCACTAATTCCTTCTGTTTTCTTTTGTCCTCCAGTTATTTTATTTTTTGTAGCCTGTGTTCCATTGGGTCTTTCATTACTTGATGATGATGTACTCTCTTCTTCCTCTTCTGTCTGTTCACTCTCGCTGTCATCACTATCAGACGTTTTATCAGACACCTGAAATTTTGAAACATTTACAATCTCTTCCTCTGTGGACTCATCATCTGATGTGCTCCCAGAAGAAGAAGATTTTAGTTTTTCTTTTCCAACATGTTCTTCATCCCCGTCATTATAAGAATCAGTGTTTGTCTGTTTCATGGGACAATCTTCTGATGTCTTTGTTTTATGGAATATTTTTATCTTATTGTGCGTTTCTTTTTTAATCAAGTCTTCTTCCATTCCAATGTCACATTTATTTTTATGCCTTGTCCTTTGGCAATTTGCTTCTTTGCTGTCCGTGTCACTTTCTGACTCCTGGATCCTTGCTGCTGGCAGTGTCTGCTTGCTTCTGGTTTTCTTACAGCTGGCAATAGACTGCTTCCTGTCTTTAGTCATATGCACATGTCCAGTTTTTGCTCCAGGAGATGGTGGAGCTTTAACACCATTTCTCTCTATAGGAGGGAATTTATGAGGTTTCATAGTGGATAGGGACTCTTTTCTTCTGTTAGACTCAAGGATTGGTTTTGTTTTTTTTCCAGATACACTTTTCTCTACCATGATAATGTCTGATGTAGGATCTGGAGTCATTTTGTTTAACGATGGTAATGTTTTGCATTTCAGGGAATTAGAAATGTCCTCTTGTCCAGTTTTATCAGATACTGCATTGTCCCCAAGCATGTTATTGTGAGAAGTCTCCCTTTTCCCCTTAGAGCTGGATAAAGTTTTAATTTCCATCTTGATGGAACCTGTCTCTTCATGCTTTGTTTTGGGAAAGAACGCTGTGTTTTTTCCCCTGGATTTCAATTCACCATTTTTAGTTTTGTGTGAAGCATCTAACTGTATATCTTTAAATAAAGCATCTGCCTTATTGTTCCCATTGCCTGATACATCTCTTTGAGACTCAGTCATGTTTTTGACAAGTCGTTCTACATTTGCTTCAGTGTCGCACTTTAGAAGACCTTTGGATGGAACTAATTTTTTTGCATTGGTCTTGTATGGAGCTTCTTGAACTCTTGTTGCTGACATTGGATCTTTTCCTCCTTTGTTGGATGAAGGAGTATCTGCTAACCCTTTTGCCATATGTTGGTTAGATTCATTTTCTGTCCCTGGCTTAAAGCTAGGTGAAGCCACTTTTCCTCTGTGTGATTCAGGTGTTTGCGATTTGGTTTTAGCTGAAGCTTTTGCATGGGTTTCACTTGCAGATGAAACAGCGTTCTCAGTTTTTTTGATGCCTGACTTTCTCTCTCCGGTAGCATTGGCTTTTTTGCTACTACTGCCTGTAAGTAAAGTGGCCATGCTGCTTCCAGTAGAACTTTGAAATGAAGCCACACTTCCAGGGGAGCTGCATCTGACTTTGCAATCTGGCCTCTCTCTGTGGGCACCTAATCTCTTCTTTTCTTTATCATTTTTGTCAGCTCTTGCCTCCCCTGATTTACTTTCTACTCCTTTTGCTTCAGACACTTCAGCAACATTTCTGCAGGTTGCCTCAGTTCCTGCTATTATATTAGGGGATCTGGGCGTTCTCTCTGCAGAGTGAGCTGCTTTTGATCTCTTGTCTTTAGATGTGTTGCTTCTTTGTAACTTCTCCTTAGCTGTTTTTCGAGCTTGTCTCATTGCAGAAGAAATAGGTTGATCTCTTTACTTCGACAGATGAACAAAGAATTAACTGAAATACAGCCTGTTAAAATGACAAATGTAATGCTTATTTAAAATTATTTCAAACCCCCCCCCCCCCCCCCCCCAAGCACACCAACAGAGGCAGCAATGGGTAATGAGGTGGGGGATCCTCCCCCCATTTACTAAGGAAACGAGATAGTTATAGATGTCATTAATGAAGTAGTGCTGAAAGTAACATTCAAATTGTTTTAACTAATCAAAACAGAATTATTTTAGTCACCCTTGGCAAATTGCAACTGTCATGTTACAAGTTTTTTAAAGGGCTTTTAATATTTAAAACTAGGTATTATAATGCACTTAACACAAAATAAATTAACTTTTTCTACAGCCTAGTATTTATTTAGCTTTTTTTTTTTTTTTTACACTACCTGCTTACATTCAGGTCTTCAAATGAAAACTCCTAGATCCCTTTCCTCTCTTGTTGATGCGCCATTAAGTTTTCGTGTTGGAACTAGCATTGTTCATCTCAACTACAGCACAAGGGGATAATGGGTGTTTATAGAAGAAGTGCACTGTTCTTTGAAAAAAAAAAAACAGTCTGGAATTGGAATGTAACTAAAACCACTGTTATTACTATGTAGTAATAGTTTGTTCTGTCTCTCTCTGCTGTTTGCAGCCATATTGGAATTTCTGGGGCACTTCTTGAATATGTATTACCTAAAGTTCCAAAGGAAACAATAGAAATTACAACTTGAAAGATAACATTTTTATCAGCGCTATGCAGGAATAATTATCATGCCAATTCAATTGAGCTTTTTTTACGTTACTGATTCTATCACATCAGGAAACATTTCAGGACCTCATCAAGTATAAGAGATGGGGAAGACGAGGGATATGACAAAATAATATTTAAATACATCAAGGGAAATAAGTGGTGGTGGTTCTCAGACATTTCTGTTGAACAACTAAGTTTATCCTGAAAATAGATGGCATGTCCCAAAGCATTCATTTTTTTAAAATTTTATTCCATTGTGTTTCTACTCTATGCCAGGTAAAGAAAATTATGCTTCTTTTTGCTAATTCAGATGAGTTATTGCCTACATCTAGCGTTCTCTTAATTCAGTATACATTTGAGGTAATAACACAGCGTGAAAGGAGGAGTCTGTCTCATTGTCCTTATACTTTTTGAAGGAAGGACTCCAGTAAAGAGAACAGAAATTAAGCCTAGGAAGGTGTGAAATTGTCAAGTAAGACTACCCAAAACCCAGGGAAACCACTGGGAATCCAGTCTTAGCATGAGTTTCTGCCTACAGCAGCCATCTTTTGCTTCGGGGGGAGCCCTCTGTTACTCGGGTCTTAAAGATATGAGATTCTCAATGGTTCCACAAGGGTGAGCAAGGGTGCCAAACATACATTGTAGAAGCAAGAAGAAAAGAGTTGTCATACAAGCCTGGTCGGTAACAAATTGGAGGACACAGGATCAGAATTAGGAGACAGAAGTGTAGTCAAAAACAGGACAGGAGTCAGGAACCAGGAAGTCAGAGCCAGGGGCAGAATATAGACAAAGGGCTTAGGTACAAGATACACAGACTCAAGATACACAGGATACAGCCAAGGTGCTTTCTGGACAAGCAAAATAAGGACCAATCTGAGGCAATGCATAGCTGTAAGTTCAGGGTTTAAATGGGGATACTAATCACTGGATGCATTGCACCTGAGCAATGATTAGCAGCTGAACCCTAAAGAGCTCAGAACAACTCTGCTGAAAGTCAAATACAAATGAGTGAACCCTGACTCCTGCTGCCAATATAGAGTAGAGGTAAGGAACCTGTGCAACAAGCATCAGGTCTTGGTTCAAATCCAGGCAGAGACATTACAGATATCAGTTGAGTAACAATAAGGGTTGTTGGTGTGACTGGACCAAGGGACCCTGCTGCAACTTATGTGACCTATTTGCAGTCCCTCATTAATAAATATCCTGATTCATAACTTAAACAGCACTGTTTTTGACACTGAAAATATGCAGTTTTTGTAAAAACTATAACATCATTATTACTTTCCTCCTTTGAAGAGGTCTCTGATCTCGGACACTGTTTAAAAGAATCCCTCCCCCCAGCTTGGAATAGTAAAAGCAGTGGTTTTAAGCCCCATAACCTGCAGAGGGATATATTTTTGCTACATTTATGGTAGCCTGTGTTTCAGTCATCAAATGAGATAGAATTGTTGTGTTGGTAAAGACAAAGCATCCATGGATGCCAGTAGCTGTTATACAATCCACAGAAAGCAATAAGATATATACAAAAAGAAGCAGTCACGGGCACAGATAAACATGTCTTAGATGTATTTCTACCCACTAAACGCACAGCCATTGCTCCAGACACTAACATTTAAATGGAAATTGTAAAAACAAGCTTAATGCTGGAGATACTGGTCTTTAAAATATCGGGCACCTTATTTACAGTCATTTTAACTTAGTTACGTCATTAAACAAACGTACGCTGTGCTGCAAAGCAAGTAAAGAATAAACAACTTTCAATAGTTTAAAATACTTTAACTAGAATTTGAACAGGTAAGACTACCCCTGAATGACATCCCAGCCCTACTGACTGCAATCAAACTCAAGCCAAGCTGCTACACCATAAACAGATAAAGTGTTAGTTAAACTAATTACTAAGGAGAGACCACAAGAATCTAAACGATTAAAGTCCAAAAGTACAACAGACATAAACTTACCTGTGTGTTACCTTCATCTTTTCAGCCTTGTACTGCTCTAACCACACCACAAATTAATTATTTAAGCCCTCAACAATAGGACAAAACAGAGTCAAAGACCGAAGTCAAATTGAACTTGCAATTGAATTTGAGCCACCAACATTCTTTTCAACCTGCTAGTTCATAGAGGATACTGGGAGAAAATTAAACATATGCCCCACAGATCCCCCAATTCTTGTCCAAATCCCTGTACATCATCTAGTTTAAAGACTAAACTTATGGGCTCCCCATAACAAACTTAAAAATACTATTCTGCATTTAGATTTTACTCCGGTTCTCTTCAGATTGGGAATAAAAACAAAAATAAAGCCATGGTTCCCTAGACCACAAAGCTTTCAATTTAAATTGAGAGAATGCCAATTTTCTTACTTCCTCGCTTGGGTTGGGAAGAACATTCTGGTTTTTCCATATTGTCTCAGAATGAAACCAACTCTATGGTATAACAGGTTAAAACCATTTCCTTTAGTGACATTGAAACAAAAACTTGAATATATCTACTACTTTTCCTCAAAAATAAATCTATTTTAGAATCTGATATTATTGTAATGGTTTGCCTGAGTTGGTAAAGGCGGTGGAGAAGGAGGCAACTGTCTGGGTCCATAGGGACTTTGCACAAGCTATCCCTAGGGCACAGAGTCTAAGGAACTACCTTGTCTTTACCATTGACCCCCGCAAGGGGATGTGGACTTAACCACAAGGAATTCCCAGGTTGCTCTCCACTGGTGGAAAAGTGGCAACAACGCACAGATCATGGGCAGGCTAAGAACTGGAACAAGCAGGCAGACAGGAACAGGCAGGCACAGGCAGTACAAACAGGAACAAGCAGGCAGGCTAGTAGGTGTGGATAAACAGGAACAAGCAGGCAGGCTA
>WMED01009663.1:0-16182 GCA_019650415.1 Pipa parva | reverse complement strand
CCCCTTCCACATTGTGCTGCCCCCTCCTTCCTAGTCCCTGAAGGAGGGGGGCACCATCTTAATACTGGCCCCCATCCATTCCCCTGTCTCTACCTACCTCCTCCATGGCCCGGCTGTCTCTGCTGTAGTGCTTAGAGCTACAGCGTTCCTTTCTTCAGTAATGATTCAACTTCCTGCCACTGACAAGAAGTTACATCAATGCCGGGAGGAGGGATGCTGTAGTGCTAAGAGCTACAGCAGAGACAGCCGGGTGGAGGAGGTAGGTAGGAACAGGGGAAAGTAGGGGGGTGATCACCAAGATAGTGCCCCCCTCCTGCTGTGCCCTAGGCAACTGCCTACCCCTTGGCCCAGCCCTGCTTCCTAGTTATCGCTAACAACATTTGGGACTAGTCCTAGGAAATGTGTTGCCTCTGTGAGCATGACAGTATTGTAATCGATGGATATACTTACAGGTATCCCAATGTTGGGGGTGGAGGGATAGGAAGTCAAATGCTAGAAAATGCTAAATCTTATCTTGTATGCAGAAGCGGTCCTGGCCCTATTGGCGCCTTAAGCAACCGCCCACCCGGCGCCCCCCTTGCCCCGCGGCCCCCACTCACCTCCAACACTGATGTCCAGCCGCGGCTCAACTTTAGATCTCCCAATTGGCAGCCGCGGCTGTACTTCACATCTCCCGACAAGCAGCCGCGGCTGCCATTTGGTAGATTTAAAGTCCAAAAAATGCAAGGGGGCGCCCCCCTGGGCAGGCAGCGCCCCAAGCATTTGCCAATACTGCCTAATGGCAGAGCCGGCACTGCTTGTATGTATAATTTCATTTATAAAGTGCCACAGATTTACATAGCGCTGTACAATTCAGAAATACAAATATATGTAGTACAGATATGGGAAAATTGCATAATAGAAAATAAGTATAATATCACAAGGATACAACACTTTAAGTGCTAGACTGGTTTACACAAAAGGTTGGAGGTCCCTGCCCCATAGAGCTTACAATCTAAATGGGAGGAAGATTTCATACACAGACATAGGGGGTGAGATAAGAGCTGTAACAATGAGCTGAACCAATGGTCAATAAATACATATAATAAGCATAAATAACTAATTAAGGATAAAATAAAATATATACATAAAAATCGGTGCTGGTGCCCTATAAGGAAGGACTTCAGTCTGGCTTTAAAAGTACAGAGGGAATGTTCCTGGTGAAGATTAAGGGATATAGAATTCCAGATGTATGGGGCAGAAAGAGAAAAGGGTTTGAGACAAGAAAGGGCAGTATTGGTGTGTGGCATGCAAAGCTGGTTGCTTTGGGAGGAGCACAGTTGACATCGAGAGTCAAAAGTCACCCCAAGACAACGTACAGAGGTTACAGAGTTGATTATTGCACCATCCACTAAAATGGAAAAGGTAGGAGTGGGTTCAGGTTCAAGTGGAAAAATAATCAATTCTGTTTTAGTGAGATTTAATTTGAGCTGGCGCTTGGCCATCCAACGGCAGGTTGCCAGGAAATATTACCAGTACATAAAAAGTTTTTGCTTCTAGCTTTAGGGAAATGTCCCGTGTGGCATCAAAATGCTGGATGTGATGGGTCCCATTGATTTTAGTGGCAACCAGGTCAAAAAGCATGTTTCTACTTTAAGGGAAGAAGTAACAGCATGACATCAGTCACAAAAAATCTGGGGCACCATTCAAAGGTTAAATTGAGGTACAAATATTTAGAGATCAGGCAATTTAGGGGTCCTGGAAGGGTTTCCAGATCCACTTGTTAGTTACATAGCTGACTTTTTGTTTTTGTGTAATGCCTTCTGTTGAAATCATTATCTTTTCTTGTGGAAGGTACATTCAAAGACATACAGAAATGCCATCAAAAGGGCGGTTATGGGGTCAAACTTTGAGTCATCTAGTTTGCACTTATGTCTCCAGCTGTGGATGAACATTATTTGCTAGATTAGCACTGCTCCAGCTGCTTACATTTTCCAGCCCCTAGGCAGACAACAGAGTAATCAGACACAAATGAAGAGTGTTTACAGGAGTGCCATCTGCATTTGTAAAAGCCCAGCACTGCAGTATTTGATGATACTCTCAGCACTAACAGTTCATCTGCATTTCTAAGGAAACAGAACAGTGTGACATTCTTTAGGGTAAAGTTCAGCAGCAGCAGCAGTCAACAACTGACCGGGGCAGTGATTTAGTCCTCTGGGAAACAAAAGTAAATATGAAAACGTGGTATATGGTGTGTACAGTACGTTATTTTTCTCTTTATATTGTATTTATGCTTATTACTTTAAATACAGAGCTTCCCACTAAATATTACACTCGATGGCGATATTGGTAATTTTACCGATTTTAATAAATTTCACCCATAGACACAATGTAGAATTTTTGGAACCACAAATTGAATATATTTAGTAACTATAAATGCATTTAAGGCATTTGTCAGTAGTAGACTATTTCAACAATATTTTTATAATGAAAACAGTGAAAAATGTCTTCATGTTTTGTGCATGAGAGTGTGTGTTCACACATGCGGAGTTCACAAAAATCTGAACGGCAGAAAAACTATTTATTGCATAATTCCACATATAGTAGTTAAATGATATGGATTAGAAGATACCAGAGACTACAGATAATGGTAATAATTCTAGGTATGGAAGTTTGTTTTGGATAGGTGGGTGGAGGTGGGAAATAGGGCTCATATTTCTCTAGTTATGCCAATAAATTCAATTCCATTAGCACAAAATGGTTTAAGCTGTATTAGTCCAGTTGAATAATTAGAAAGATGAGTACTGTAGTATTAAGTATGTTATAAACTGTGTATCCTTTAGTACAGCGGTTCTCAACCTGTGGGTCGCACGACCGTCCCACGGGGGTCGAGAACCAGCTGCGGCACCCGGAAGCGCCCACAGGACCCTTCTTATAAGGGTTCCGCGGGGTGATGTTGGCCGAAAACGTCACCACATTACGCACGTACGTGATGATGTTCGGCCGAAACGTCATCATGCGATGCGCGGTGACGTCAGCACCGGGGGACACGGCGAAGAAAAGGTTGAGAACCGCTGCTTTAGTACGTCTCTCACCTGATGAAGAGGGAATATCTCTCAAAAGCTTGTCTTCCACAATGAACTGTTAGTCCAAAGAAAGTATCAGATAATACTACATTACTCATCCCTCTAATCATAATCATATAATACTACAGTACTCTTCCCTCTAATCATATAATACTACAGTACTCATCTTTCTTAATACTAAACTTTATTATGACCATCACTTCATACCCATGCAAAGGTAACCCCCTTCTGCTGTGAATGATGCCAGATGATTATTCTACTAGACATTTACCAGTGTCTGAACATTCTTTTCTACCCATGACCTTGTAAGGAAAATACTTTCATTTAGTGGATATGGTTAGTTGGTTTTATGAGTGACCTAAAAGCTTTTAGTCTGCTGGCTGAGTAAACAAATGCACATCTTTTTTATTTGTGTTGGATGTGTGCCTCTCTTTGACTAAACATCATCTTGTGTAAGACAAAAATGCAGCTCTGAGGGGAGGGGTCATTTTACAGCATAGCTGAATGGTAGACAAATCCCATATGAAAACAGTTTGATACAGCAGTGTTTATTATTTTTTGGAGATAACATGATGTCTAACAAGAAACAAGCTTATATAAGGGCGCCAACCGATAAAAACTAAATAAAAAACCCCTAAAATATTAAGGAGAAGTAGACCCTATGGGGGGGTTATTTATCAAAGTCTGAATTGTTGCGCAAAGGTGTGAATTCACCACGTCTCCATATTTGGGTATTCAGCAAACTCTGAGATGTGGCAAATTCACCAGCTAATGATGGTCGCACATTACACAATAGACTGTTGCAGTCACGACTTTACTATGGGAATATTGTCTCGGTGGCGACTTTACTATAGGAATATGCTGTTTAGTGAATAAGGAATAGAGAATCAGGGCGTAGCCACCTGAAGTGATGCAAATTCCCTTTAACTGTTAAATTCTTACTTTGATAAATGTCCCCATAAATGTTACTACATTTTGTATTTTATTTTGCTATAAACATTTGTTGACTAAAAGCGGAATAGTCGCATAAAAGCTCTGAATTCACAATATTTGCTTATTGAACATACTCTGCAATATGGCAAACATGTGGGTAACTATGATAGTCGCGATCTTACAGAGCACTTCACTTCACTTTGACGTCACTGTACTTCACTGGGGGAATTCACATCGTGTTTAGTAGTAGACTTATTTAGTTACACCACCAAAATAGATGCAAATTCACTTCTCAGTATTGACTAAGTGGAGAATACACTTGTCAAACAAGTGGACAGTGACGGTCACTGTCAAACATCTAGTGTGGCGTAGACAGGTGAGTAGAAGTAGGATGAGAAGTCATGCAGAGTGAGGTGAATTCGACAAATGAAGAGCAGTGATGTCAGTCGCACACTATCCCTCTATTATTCTGTGACTATTTTATCTATTTCTGTGTCACCTTGTCTCTATTTTGTATTGTCACTTAGTCACAGTTGCCATTATCACTTTTGAATGAATAGTCACCTTATGCAAAACTGGAGCCCTGCCATCAACCCCCCCAATTCACCACTTTGAAATTAAGAAGTCAAACAGGTGAATTTGAAGCAGAAAACCTTGTCAAATTCCCACCCTCAACACACTCTGTAGCTTAGGCAACAGTAGAATTACCTGTGCACATGCAAAGAGATGCCAAGAGTTCCCTAAGTTTGCCACTATTCTAGTTGTCTGAATTGGTCGCATATTCACCACATCACAGAGTTATTCGATAAAGGAACACGAGGAAGTGGCAAATAGATGTCAATTCATTAGCTCTATGTAGCTATTTGGATTTTAGTCAGTAAGGCCCTGAGTGTTTAGCTTTATTAAAGGCTAAATGAAGCATGAGGATAAATTGCAGCCAACCTGTGATTAGTTAAAGGCTATGAAATAGCTGACATAGGGCTTACCTGCAGTCAAGTCAGTTGCTTCACAGAGACACAATGCTAGTGAAACAGAACAGTTTAGTCAGCACTGGTGGTATGCTGGGAACAATGTCCTCCTATGGCAGGCTTTGGAATTAAATGTTACTTAAGCATAGGAACACTCTAGTCCTGGCTTGGGCCTACATAGCCTCTGGTGGTTTAATAAACTACTAGTAGCCAAAGAAAATATAAACAAATGACGTTTCTCAGGACTTACTGAACACGTTAGAAATTCAGACATAAAAATAAATAACAGTTTAGACTCAGAATCATCAAAACGGTGAAATGGCTGTAGAAATTGCATTTACTTTTTTACCGCAGAAGGTGGGCCAAAGTCTGTCAATTAATGCTGATGAGTTAAACAGCTAATATTGTGCATTTAAGGCACAAGGCCATAAATCTGTGTGATGTGTAATTT
Organism: Pipa parva; assembly: GCA_019650415.1. NCBI lineage: Eukaryota > Metazoa > Chordata > Amphibia > Anura > Pipidae > Pipa > Pipa parva. The sequence continues at coordinate 10,765 of WMED01009663.1, read as the reverse complement.
AAATATGTTGGCAAAGTACCATAAGAATGTATACATTTTCCATTATGATTTAGTAACTGGGGGGGAGGGTTATGTTTTATAGGTGTCTGAGGGTGATATTTTACCTTTAGAAACAATATGGAAGTCCTCTTGCCAGTAATACAAGTAATACATACACATCTTTAGACAAGTATAGCTTTCTTAGATAAGTCAAACCTCTATATACTGTATATTTACAGAGAGTTTCTAAAGAAAGTGAAAGTATATTTTACCATAATGTTTAATTTTTCAACATCAACTACAAAACTGTTGGTATTCAAGTTGTAAGAAAAGTAAATATCTTTCCTTTCTTTTTTTTTTTTTTTATAAGCCATTATTTAAACAAAAATCAATCTCCTTTTTCTCCTGTTCTGAATGACATTTTACTGTGACCCTTGCCAAAAAGAAACACTGTGTTGTTACTAATCTAAGCCCATAGTGCTTTGATTACCAGAGTGAAATATGGAATCCCTCAGACACACATTATTATTACCCCTGAAGAATGCTGTCATGTACAATTGTATTTAATGGCATAGCCCCCACAGAGCTTGGACGAGGTCAGTAAAGTCAGCTTCTTCTTTGAAATATGCTTTACGCTCTTGATATTTACAAGGACTGTCAAACAGATCAGACTGTTAGAGTTTTATTTGGCAGTAAGGAAAAGGCTTGCAAAGTCACAAATTTCATGATGTGGAAAATGTTTGTGGCATGTTGGTGGAGATACTAATGAGTGCATTCCCGTTATACCACAAAACTAATCCAGTCTTTTTAGGTTTAACCCAAAGTAATAATTGAAAAAGGGGGACCACAGCAGAAAATGTTGCATATTCATTACCAAAGTATTTTAATATATGGTTACAGTCTGCTGCAGTTGTTAAGTGATATGTTTGTTTCGCTAGTTCATGGGTAGGTAACATCACTTGTGTCATTCATCATATTCATCATATGTATGCTTAGCTAGATTGGCAGGAATATACATAATTGCCAAATGACGTTCAGCATATGCCCCCAGTAATAATGGATTGGGGACTAGGGTGTTTTAAAGCTCTGCATGCATTTCTGTCACCATTGGCTGGGAAGGGGGCTTAGTGCGTGATAAGTATGTAAGAAACACTTGTCTGCAATGCTATCTACACTATGTGGACCATTGCTTCATAAAATAAAGCGCTTAGCTGGCAAAATATTATGACATGGTATCCACAAAGAAGATATATTTCTTGCTGCACCCTCCCACAAGGTTAAATGAATCCTTTCGAAAGGAGGTACTCCTCCAACCCTGCCTCAAAACATTGATTCTTTTGGTCACTTTTGGCATCCAAGTAAAATGGGTTGAATCTAGTGCCTCTGCAGTGTATGGTCTTATTTTATTCTCATAGCTGAAAATATTATGACATAGATGAGAACTACAGGGTTTCATCCCAAAACTCTGCCTAAATGTCCGGATCTCAGGTCTGAAGCCAAGTTCTCAGGAATGGGAAGATATAGTTTACATTTTTCATTGTGCCTTTGTTCATTGCTTTATGGAATGATATCAAATAACATACAGTAGAAATTTAATGAATCATTTACCAGGAGCACAAAATAAGTGTGTGCGTCTCCAGACTTACAAAAAAGTTGCTCCAGACTCAGGACAGCGTGACGCTTGAAGATGGAGTTTTCCCCTCAACGTTTGCTGCTGTGTGTGATGGTGAACTATGTAATAAACATGGAAATTTCCCACACTTTCATTCTGATGGATCCATTGCCGTTTTTTTAATTACTTGTGTGTCTCCAGATCGCTTTCAGAGCTAGTGGTTACAACAAATCACTTTGTCAGCACTTACCAGTGTCCAAAAGGGTGCGCGATAGTAGTTTCTGAGGACTGTTAGGACGGGCATTTTATTAAGGCGTCAATTTTGTCCGATGCATGTTTCAATGGTCAAACCAGGTGAATTGGCAGAAACAATAACGCGCAATGTTGTGAATTGCAAAAAAGAAAAAAAAAAATGCTGTAAAATAGCAACATTTCCATGGACGAAGCTTGGTAAATATGCTCCAATTTGTTGAAAGCATTTTGTTGTGTGATATAGTGCAGACTAATAGATCTGTTCCAGCTTTAAATAAAAACAAATAGAACACTGTGGTTAGTTCAGGCAGTCTGTTAGACATTCAAAAGACACCGTTTAGAGCCCGAATAATACTAGTTTTGTTATATGCCTCAACTGCTGTTTTATTACCTTAGTTTCTAATATATGGCTTTAAAGGGAATTACTACCACTTTTTTGTGTAGAATAATGGTATTCAATAGCTCTCTGTGATGGTTTCTTCTTACTTTTAAATACGCATTTTTTTTTTCCACTCTTAAAACAGAAGCAAAGGACCGTTTTAATACTTTCTACATAGTTACATAGTTATTAAGGTTGAATAAATGCATGCTAATTTAGCATTGAAAGGGTTGTAGCTTGTAAAACCATATGCAACACTATTGGCTTATGGTGCATGTAGGAAATGTTGTATCTGATCATAGCTGTTAAATTAACAATACTCAAAACAATTTTTCTAAACCAGGGGTGGGCAATTAATTTTCCCATGGGGCCACATGAGAAATCTGAATGGTTTTAGAGGGCCAGAGTAATATATTTAAGTTGTCAGCACCTATGGCAATTGGCCACCAACGATTTGTCAAAGATTAATGACAATTGGATGCCTCAGATGTTAAGCTGATCATAAGAAAGTGAGAGTCAGAGGCGGTAACTAAGATTTTAAATCATCAAATAATTGTTATAATCCTACACTGGTTCCATGAACTAAACAATTTTTTTTACAGTGGTTCAATGACTATTTAATAAATATCAGTTTAAAGAGGAGGTAAAGTCACATGTTGGCTTGCGTGCTAAATGATAGCCATTAACTGTGGTAATAAGTAAGTGAAAAGAAATATGTTTTAAAAGTAAAATTTTACCAACAGAATACATTTCACTTTTACCTTGGCTATTGTGGAAGAAATCTTGTATGCTTAAAAAAATAGATGTTTTTATAGTATTATTGTAGTAGTCTTGTAATGTATGCATGTTGCCTGCAAAGGGAAAAATTGCAGTCTTCCAAACAAAAATGTAATTATATCCCATGAGCAATTCCCAGGCCAATTTTCATTTAAAAGTACCTATATTTGTTTAGGTTACCATATGTTATATATCTCAATTATGGGAACGTAATGTGTTTTTCCAAGGCAAATATTTAGAACTACTGTAGGTGTATTAACACACAAGTTTTTAAAAGGGAGTCCTTAAAAAAACAAAACAAGAAACATAAGGAATTCTCATCTCTGCCTTATTTATACAGCTTGGCATTTAAGATTAGAAAGGGAGAGGCAAGTGGCAAAATCATCACTGAAGCTTACTCGTGCCTTTGAAGTATATTTATGTGTGTGCAAGGGGATCATGTTTAGTTCTTAGAGTGAACAGTAACAATTTATAAATTACCTCTCCTTTTTCAAGTGTCAAACTAATTTGGCAGACATTTTAATGTACATGCACATATTAAAACACACACACACACACACACACACACACACACACACACACGGTCATGTCCAATTTCCTCTCATCCCTTTGTTATGGTAGAAGCTTTTGGAGTGGGATCTTTAAAACGGTTTAGCCACACTTGGGAACGGGAGTACTGTGGACACTTTCCTAAAGGTTTTAACTTTTTTATGTTGAATGTAAGTCAGATTTTCCATTTAATTTTGTGACTTTGTCAGGTGTATTAGTTTTTTTTGGCAAGAAATAATGACATTTTAGAATAAGAAAATGAATTTCTTTCATATTTCCGATCCTTCTGCATGCAGCTGCTGCGCTGTGATTTATACACCATTGATGTATGCACTGCCTTACAATTGTCAGTGTTCTGTGGAAGAAAGTTGGCCACTTAGAGCGAAGTTAACATTATTAAAAGAGAATTATGATCTCATATTGTCTAGGGGTGATTAGGAAGGGGTTGTTACTTACTGATTCCACTATTAGGCTCCAGTGCTGCCCTTGCTCTCTTCAACACTGCAGAAATCCGCTTGTCAGGTGCCGCAATCTTCTCTTCTTCCTGTTCCTGTTTGTTTCACCAAAAAGAGTAAGCGGCGCAGTAGTAGATTTTTGCTGCTGTGTATGAAAAAATGTTCAGGTAGCCTTAGATGAGGCAAGTGATATGGGAGTTTTCCCCATTTAATATCTGCTTCTTTTTTTTTTTTTGCTCATTTCACATATTTTTATCATTTTTCCTGTTATTGAGAATTTTTCATCTTTGTTGCATCTTTAGCTTGTTTTCACCACAGCAGTTTTTTTTAGCAACATTTAAAATCCAACTTGATTTGGCAGGAAACTCTTGTGCTGCTTCAGAACTGTTATTTTGTAAGGGGCAGTTGTAGGGCCAGAAATGACAGAACATGGAGGGACAAAAAAAAAAATGGAGGGGTAACAGGTTAAAATAGGCATAATCACACACTGAAACTTTTGGACGGGTGAATGAAAATCAAATAAAAACTGGAAAAGAGTCGACCTTGCCCTGTGATAACTGTACCCGCGTTTGTTACCTAACACTAGGCAGAATTTAGCTGATTACTGGATAATACATTATTGCTGTGAGGGTAGCTCAGTGTGCCTTTTTGGACACTGACCAGAAAGGCACATGGTTATAACAGGGAATTTCTACAAAATTTTTTAAAAAAATCAACCGCTATATAAATGAATGAAATACAAAAACAACCACCCCTTTACAAGATGCTTTACCAACAACACTGTATTACTACTGGTAAATCACTGGGTCACATGACACTGTTACGTAACCCAAAGGGGATTCAAAATGTGTGGCCAACTGAACGTGACCCACCTAAAAATCAGCCCTGGTCATAAATGTAAATTGTCTATCTAGTCAGTTTGCAGGTGGCAGATAGGGAATCCAGCTGGATTCCCCTGCTAGAATTTTTACTGCCTCTGGGATTTCTCAGCAAGCTCATATTTTCCTTTACACCATTCACTTTCCAGGCTTTAGCTGGGCACAGACACATGCATTTTTTTTTTCTTTAAAGCATGTCAGTTCTAGACACCTGCAAGAATTGTTTTATTTGGATTTGAAGCATGGTAATAAATGTGTTGTGGTTTAGTAGGTATGCCTCTGTAGGCTTAGTGAAGCTGCTTTCCTTTTCTTTTCCACACCAGAATTGAGTTGATGTAAATGAAGTGCACCGATCTGTCACAAAAGCCTGCATTTAAAAAGTAATTCTAAACCAATCTACAATAGGAGCATACAGAGTTCTGCCCCGGGGCTAGTTCTACTCAGACTGCAGTTTGACCCCTCTTGACTCTTTTTTTTTTCTTCTTCTGCTCCAGGATACTTCCTGATGTTTCTGGAACCAGTAAACAATATAACCATCGTTCAAGGCCAGGCAGCCACCCTCCACTGTAAAGTGTCAGGGAACCCACTTCCTAATGTCAAGTGGCTGAAAAATGATGCCCCGGTGGTTCAGGAGCCCAAGAGAATTACTATAAGGAAAACAGACTATGGCTCCCGCTTGAGGATACAAGACCTGGACACCACGGACACTGGATATTACCAGTGTGTGGCAACCAATGGAATAAAGACTATTACTGCCACTGGAGTCTTATTTGTCAGACTTGGTAAGTTTAATAATATGAGTTCTGAAGGTACTGGAGGGCCAAACATTGCTTTTGTCTGTGGAGACTGTGCCTATTGTCTTTGATATATAATTGTCACATCATTAATTCCATACAGGACAGTCAGGAAACAGCACTGCCTTGTGTTGTGAATGTAGCTTTTAGGCCTCAGCCCCTCACCAATAGCAATGTAGTGGCTGGTTTCCAGCTTTACAATTAAGAAATTAAATGATATATAAATTTTCAGAAACAATACATTCCTTTGCCCACGCAGTTAACAATGAGATCATTATAACCAACTTTGGGAGAAATAAGAACACCTAACTCACAGAGTAAAATGTAGATAAATATAGATATATGGACCAATAAGCCCCTCTCAAACAGGGAGTGTTTATAATAGCCATAATAATTACAACCTTTCTTGGCATTAGAGCTTAAGCTAGACATGTCCCATTTTGTGATTACTCAGCTGTCTCCCGTACCTATTTAGGTAGGTGTGGGCAGTAATTAAGATTTCCAGGAGCCCATACATGGGGATTGTTTAGATACATATCTTTTTGACATGTAGTCCAAACTAGCTGCCTATTATCCTCTAAATTATGTTATCTTAAGACTTAAGAATAAGGTACAGCAATGTTTTTTTTTGTAAAGTTATATGTGCAGATATATCTTTGCCAGTCTGCAGTTTTACCTCAAGTGGTATTACAACAGTTAGAGCAATGTATTTGCTTTTTCCATTCTTAATATAATCTTTACTACTTTCTTCTTTTATACAGGACCAACAAACAGCCCAAACCCAAATATACAGTAAGTGCAACGTTTTAATACATTTTTATACAGCAGCTCATTTTTCATACTTAATCACACATCTAATAAATCACACAGGACACATTCCCATTTGGATTTGCATGGAAGTTATTTTTTGCAAAGCACTTGTAAAAATTTTATCTTGAATTCTCGTTTTTTATTGATTTGTGCTTTTTTTGCCCTTTGCTGACTGCAGCCATCTTTTATCTATTGTAACACAGACCCCAGCTTATTCTTGTTCTAATTAACAGGAACGTTAGAGAATACATAGTCATATATTCCCCCTAATGGCAGTGGAAGGTTATGCACTTTGATGCCGATTATAAAACTGGCATCAAAATGCATAGAAAATGCAACGTTTTCAACCACCTTAGATATGGTGAAATGTATATTGAAAAAGTTTCAGACATTTTGCCTATAGTATTTTCTCCACTAGTGTTAAAATACATAGAGGGTAATTCAAAAACAGGGGAAACATTTTCTGAGATCTAGTCAGGGCCAGGCCGAGGGGTAGGCAGCCACCTAAGGTGCTAACTTAGTGTTTGCCCCCCTCCTTTTCACCGTCCCTGCTTGCTCTTCCCTGTCCTGACTCTGTCTATTATAGTGCTTATTGCTACAGTGATCCTGTCCCCAGTGCTGCCTTTAACTTTCTGTGTAGATGGGCTCCCAGGAAGTTAAAGGCAGCGCTGGGGAGAGGATCACTGTAGCACTATGATAGACAGAGCCAGGACAGGGAAAAGGTAAGCAGGGACAGGACAGGGGGAGTGAATTGTCCTAGCCTTATTAAATTGAAAACCTTTGATTTGTGTTGGAAACTCTGCCGTTTTTCTATAGCAGCATGTGCCCCTCTGTTCCTATATATTAATTATCTCTCCACAAAGGCAGTTTTCTTTTGGCATCACATTTAGCTGTATAACCCCATCATATCATTTGCTTTCCTTTTGATATATTTAATGACATTTCGGTGAAGAGTCATCTGACTATATTTTTGTAAAATCACAGACACTTAATTTCTATACACATTTTTTTTATGGCTTTTTGGCAGCTAAGTCATGGGATGTGCTGAATGAGATTTTCTTGGCTGATCTACAGAATTCGTTTTAAAGGTGTAAATCTATCCTCTGCTAACGGGAATGAACATTAACATAGCTTTTGAAAACATGTAATCTGACTCGCTTTGTAAAGTCCCTTACACATAATATACAGCTATAAAATGCTGATTGTTTTCCTCGAACTTGTCTCTGGAAAAATCAATTTTCTGTGCAGCCCTAGAAAAAAAATGGATAGTTTTCCTATGGAATGCTGTACCTTTATCATCCAGCTGTTCAGCTGCGTCAGTTACTGAAAGTATATCCTTTGCACATAATGATCTATTGTCGTTATAAATAAGGTATATTGTATAGGCTTGGCAATTTATACAGCTAGTATGATCCAATCTATAAATTTCATACCAAGTCCTCAATTTATTTGTAAAGCTCATCTTTTAAAATGCAAATCCTAACAATGAATAAATGGCCTGCTATATCAGTGTCCTGGTGAATACGAATATATTTTATTGTACATTCTGCTACAGAGCATGCTATCAGTTTAGAATTTTAATTGTGCTGTCAGTGGGAGGATACAGTGCTTAAAGAGGGATTGTCATTTATCAAGTTTTGGATATAAAGGAATTGAATAATCCATAAGATTTCTCTCGTTGACATCACTGTTTTAGAAGAGGTTTAGCTTTAATAATCTGGCAGGTTTAGAGGAAATATATGGAAAAGCCAAATTGCCTTTTCCTATTCTCTGTGGATATTTAAGCCTAGGAAATACTTATGTGTTTTCTGAAGACAAATATCTTGTGCTTATGCGTCTTCTGGTCATAGGTTCAGCTGCAGACCTCCAGATTTTATTGCCATTCTTGTTACCATGAATCACCTTCTGTGCGCTTTCATCGCATTACTAAAGTATGAGTCCACCTCCTACTTAAATGAATATAAAAATTGTCTCTTTGCACTTCTGGGGCACATTTACTAAAGTCGAATTGCTTATTCCTATAAAAACGAATTTGGTTAGCGCTGGATTTAGCGATATCGATAGTATCGCCTATTTATCAAAGCACTGGAAGGCATTATCGCAGTGGATATCTCTGTGTATCCATATCTCCTGATTTACTAAGATAAGTGTTTGTTTTTTTTGGCTATTTCTGTTGCTTAGTATTTCGCCACTCTCTGGGTGGCATTATCCATTGCTTTCAATGGGGCAAAGTGTGTTTGTAGTCTTGAGTTAAGTTTTAAGTGTAACTTATCGATATACACATGGATATTGATACCTATATCCATCCCCATAGATGCAACCAGTACCACTGCTTCTACAGATATCGATATCGCTGGGATAAATGAATATAACGCTCTAGCAGTGCTATTGCCGCATAATAATAAATAGGCTACGGGGATATCATCCAATATCACTAAATCTATGGCGATATCTGGAGATATGAGAAATTCGACTTTAGTAAATATGCCCCCTGTGTGCTTTCACTGCATTAGTAAAGTATGAGTCCTCCTCCTACTTAAATGATTATAAAAATTGTCTCTTTGCACTGCATTTTTAACTTACTAGCCAATAAAGATTACATATGTTTCTTCTATTGTACAATATATTCCCAGAATTGCCGTCACTCTTGCACATTCTTAATTTAAGGCACAACCCAAACTCTTTACCAGTGAGCTCTATATTTTATAGTGATTTTAGTAATTAGGAAAATAGAAGGTATTTTTTTAGAAGAGGAAACTAACCACAACATACATAATATGTTTTGTACTGCTTAGTATATGGACAGTTGAACAAATTGAGCCTGGAGGCCTCCTTACTGTTAAAGCTGCAGAATTTTGGAATTTATTTAAAGAATATTAAAACGAAGCAGTGGAAATCATGAAGAAAAGCACAGAATTTTTTTTTAGTAAAATTAAATATTTCAACTTCTCCGTGCCTTGTGTGTCTGTAGAAAAAGTTGATCTCATTACAACATCTCCATGTCACATGATGACGCAGTGGGTGCCTCCATACTGGAGATGATGGTGTCCATCCGTTAGACACATAGGGTAGGACAGAAGGGCGCTACAGGAGGCTAAGAGTATTCCTGATGCACCCCTGTGGGGTGAGGAGGCTGTGGACCATAACATTCTTCTGGGGGTGAGGGGCACTTGCAGATTTCTAATGCGCTCTGCATGCCTGCTTTTGTCAGGATGAAACAGACTTAACAGCAGTGGTAGATTCTGTTGTTATCAACAATGAAACCCTTGTTAGAAAGGGTACCTAGAGGCAAAGTGCTGTAATGCTTCTTCTTCATCACATCCATGAGAAGGATACTTGACTGGAATTTTGGAATATATTTCTAAATAATAATTACCTGTAAATGTTATTGCTTTTCCATTTTAAAACAAGTACTCTTTCTGGATAGGTCTTATTTATTGCTCTGAAATATATATTTGGATGAGCACAATACACAGGATTACATCACTTATTCAAAAAGAGCTAACAGGTTGATGCCAGGAAAACATTTGCAATTTAGAATTCAGTTAGGAAAACCCCGGTATCCCCATGACTAATCCCCATGCTACTGTATATGGAAATGGGAGTCAATGGAAAAACTACAGCACTAGTTATATCCATGCAGCACCCCTTGATTATTGGGTCAAATCTGAAGCCAACCCTTCTGCTTAGGAGTGGGCTAAGCCATGATACAATGTGTACTTGGCAAAGGCAGCCCTGCTTGGCACATCCACCACAGGGAAGCTTTTACAGACTGTAGTAGCAGGATAAAACTCCATAAAAAGCATGCTTTGTTTAAAGAATCCAGAATTAAATATTACATTGTGCAGTTTATGAGAAAATGAAAACTGAACTGCACCGGGAAAATGGGGAAATAAGTATTTTATCACAACAAACCTAACCAAAAAGTCACTGCATTTTTGAGGTTTCCAAATGCATGTGTAATGCAGCATATCTGTTGTTTGAGCAAGAAGTAGTCATAACATAAACTATATATATTTGGTATATGGGAGTGAGAAAAAAATATTACAGGTAGGTGTGTATTAGTTCATATATTAATCCTCAACAAATTCCCTCTATGGGGGGACATAAAATAATTAATATGTCTTAGATTTTCCCTACCTAATGAATTCCACCCCCTCTTATTGCATGGGGAGGTGACCTAAAAATTAAATCTATGTATCCTTGTATCTTTATTAGGAGTGTAACGATTCATCTATTAAATTGATGTATCGATTTATTTTCCTACAATCCAACTACAT
>WMED01009662.1:0-16183 GCA_019650415.1 Pipa parva | reverse complement strand
TGATGGCCACTCGGAAGAGTGAAGGAAGAGAGTTCATGTTCAATGCCCAGAACAAAAGGGTGTTTTGTCCCACGCACACAGATGCTCAGAGAGAGAGGTCTTTAATAACGTACTTTTTAATCTTTGGGTTTTGGGGAAAGTAGCAAGTCTTTTCAAGTCAAAAGACTCAAGTCCAAGTGAAGTCATGAGTTATTGATGTTAAAGTCCAAGTCGAATGGCAAGTCTGATTACATTTTGTCAAGTCAAGTCTAAAGTCATCAAATTTATAACTCGAGTCTGACTCGAGTCCAAGTCATATGACTCGAATCCACACCTCTGGTTGTAGTCATTCAGATAGAAGTAGAATGCAGAGCCCTGCCATCAGCCCCCCAATTTTCCACTCTCATGTGGCGAAGTCAAACAGGTGAATTCGGAGGAGTTCACCTAGTCGCATTCGCTCCTTTGGCACACCCCACTGCTTAGTCAATAGTAGAATTACCTGTTCACAGTCATGCAAAGTAATGCAAAGTGCTCTGTTAGACAGTGACTATCGTAGTTGCCAAAATTGGTTGTGAATTTGCCACATTGCAGAATTTGCTCAATAAGCAAACAAGGGGAATTGTTGAATAGATGCAAATATAGATCTTTATGTGACTATTTGGCCTTTAGTCAATAAAGCACCGAGGGAAGAGGAAAGGGGGCCCAGCAAAACCCTCCCATAGAATATGCCATCACCCCACTGCACTGGGAGGGGTATATGGACATCTGTACATAATTTTAAACAATGCTATTCTTCAAAGGGGACATATAGGGTTTAGAAAGGCTGATAACTTTTTGTATATCAGGAATTTACATTCTCTGTGCAAATTACACATTCTGCAACTTTTTGGCAACTTAATAAAGTTGTTGTCTGCAGCTCCTTTGCCCTCAGCGGAGAATTCAGTGAAATGAGCAGGGTGTGTGTCCACCTGTGTACAAGCTGGAACTTGAGCCAACTGCAACATCACTTTTTAACTAACAAATGGGTAGTGTTTAAACACCCTAATGTACTGTAGCTAAATAAGATGTAGATCTTCTTCATTACAACTGTTATGAAATTATATTACAGCCCTAAAATACAAAAAACTTAATGATATGCTAATCGAATTTAGAAGTACTAAGAGGGGATCAGAGATCTAGGTCATGAGGTGAAGACACAGTAAACAGCAGGAACTTAAAAATATATTTAGATACATGATAGGATTTAATATAAGTCTGCATATACTAAAACTGATATTTCAAGCATGAGAATTTAGTATTAATTAAGATGTCTGGGACACTATACATTTGATCATCCACATGATGGAATTTTAAGCAAAACAATTTGCTCTATAAACCTTGGTTCACAGCCCTATATTTGGGTGTTTGTTAAATACATATTTTCCTCTAAATGGATTTTATGGAAATACTGAAGTATAGAGTTACATTTTAACCTTTATTTCTAATTGCTTATGCAGTCAGAATCCCTGAGAAGTGAACACTAAGCATGTGCTAACTCATTGGCTAAGGGGAGAAAGTTGAACAAGGTTAGAAAAATGTCAACCTTCAGTGAAGACTTTAGGAGCACAGATCATTAGTGCTATAGAGACAGGCCATCTAGTCATAGGGAACACTACAGTGAACTGTTATAAGTAGTGAAAAATCCCCTAGTTCACAGTAGATCAGTATTTCACTGCAGCAGTTAAGTAGAAAATGCAGACTGTACTTTTGGGGATTTAAAGGTATCTAATTTGCAGCAAAAATAGTTAACAAATTCTGTGTCAAAAAAACAAATGAAAGTTCTGGCACTGGTCTTTAAAACAGATAGTTGGGGAACAAAGTGGCCGAGAAATAAAATAAACCTCTGATATATTTCAAAATAAAATTAATTTACAATTGCTATTAGCATGGACATCCAGAAGAGGGGACAAAGGGGGAACGTGTCCCCCTGGAAGGCTACTTGGGGAAGCAAATTGGGCATTATGCTATTAGGTTTATAGGACAGGACAGAGGGGGGCTTTGGGAGTTTAGATCCACTCCTGATGTGTTATGTGACAGTGATGTCATGATGTCATGGATCTCCCCCCTCCCCATCAGTGTCATTTTGCGAACGCCTATGACTATTACTATTACACTTTGGGGGGCAGTTTAATATAGGGGCCATGGGTAAAAAAATCAGTAACAAGGACTTTTTTCTATTATTTTACAGGGTAGACAACCGAAATGATCTTTGTCTACATTCCCTGTTTGGCCATTAGGTCGCTAAATGTTACTTATTTATAAAATGATAGGGTGAATTTATTTTTTTTGGTTGCTTTAAATTGAAAAAGAAGTAATCTAGGACATTAGCAATCAACTCCCGTATATAGGAATTTTATTTATGCATCTGGTACACAGAACATTGCACACAGTCTGCAATTCATTACAGCAGAAAAAAAATGTCTGTGGCTTTGTGCGAAATGCTTCAGTGAAGTCTAAACAATATGTATACAATTTAGCTAACTGGAGGGAAGGATTTGTGTAGAGACTTTTTTAACTGGAGTCATTATAAAATGAAATACCATTTATTATTTTGTTTTTAATGCAAAATTCATAGGCAGTTCCATTCAGTGAGTATCGTATAACTACCACCGTTTTTTTTTTTTATTATTGTTTTCTAATGTAAAATGTGCTGTGAGCTTTCCCATGCAATGGAATATTTTATATTATCTTAAGATAAGTCCTTGAAGGTTAGAAGTACTAGTCAGAATTCAGTAAGCAGCTTTTGGTATTCAATTTGATTTTCTGTTTTGGGAAACTTGTCACTTGCAGGCATACCTGAAAATTCATTTATACAATACCTTCTTCTAATAAAACATAAAACAGCCATGCTAAAGGCCAGTAAACAGCCATTTGGAAGGTTATTTAGTTTACATTTTAAACAGTGAAGAAGACACCTTACAACATAAATATTTCATAACCAAAGAATAATAGTATTTTGAAGACCATTCATATTTATTATATAGAATATTTCTTTAGAGTAGCCAGTAGCATAACTAGAAGCAAGTGGGCCTTGGTGCAAAATCTGTTACTGGGCTCTTTTGCCTTTCTAAAAACCCAAACCCCCAAAATATCACTATAATTGCAATCCCATTTCCTCTATCCGATCTGAGATCATTCCGGGGCTTATTCATCAAAGTGATAATTCGACTGCCAAAGTGAATTCTCATCACTTGAGGTTGCTGTACTCTGATTCTCTACTCCTTATTAAGTGTACAGAGTATTGCCATAGTGACACATCAGTAGCTGTCTCTTGCGTATTATGGCAAAGTCAGTTGGACAGTAGCAGCCCTATTATCAGCCCCATGATTCGCCACTTTAATCTGGCATATTACAACTGGATAATGCAAAACAATATGCTTTGTCAAATATGCTACTGTGATGCTTGATGAATAGGTGAATTACCCGTGTACATACATGTAATGCGGTGTGAAGTGCTCCGTGACAAAATGGTTGCAAATTCGCCAAATGGCAAAGTTTGGTGAATACACAAATATTGTGAAGTGGTGAATTAATGTGAATTCACACCTTTACATGACAATTCAACCTTTCATAAAGAAGCCCTAGACTTGAGTCTTTGCATGCAGGATTATTCATTGGTAATGTAATATGGCAGTGTTTGTACTTTGCTGTAAGATACATTGTTTTTGCTCAGTGGTGCCCCTTACATCTCTGGGTCCTGGTGTTGTGGCACTGCACCCCCTGTAGTTAGTCCTGAGTTTTAGCACATTTAAATAATAAGTGTAGTTTACTCAAAATTAATAAAAACTCAGGGTGCCCAAGGCCCCTCCTGTTCTCCTTCTTACACTCTTTCCTTGGGTGATATCAATTCGTTTGGTCTTCAATATCGCTTGTATGCGGATAATACCCAAATTTACTTATCAGCTCCGGTGCTAACACCTGAAACACAAACTCAAATTTCCAGCAGGGACCTCCAACCACTACTTAGCACTTAAAGTGAATTATCCTTGTGATACTATACTTGTATTGTATTGTACAATGCACTTACCCCATGTCTGTATTATATTTGTATTGCTGAACTGTACAGTGCTGTGTACATTTTTGGCACTTTATAAATAAAATTATACATACATACATACAAAATTGGTGTGTCTGAAATTTTCAGACTTGAGATTATGCAGTAAAGTAATCTAATACTTTTATTTATTGATTGTAAACCTATATATGGTATCTGATATAGTCCTACATGAGGTCCATTGTGCTATATAAAAAAGTGTTGAATCTCCACATCAACAATTAAATACATAAATGTTTCACTAGAAAAATCATAATAAAAAACACAAACTGTGCTTAAAATGCTCATGTGCCTACTGTAAATTTATTAAATAAAAATTAAATGAATCGTTAAAGAAGAATTAAATGTTAATTTTCTAATGTAGAACTGCTACTGAGCATGCTCTATTCACCAAAATACACAGGAACAGGAAATGAAGAGGATCTCAGTGCTACGCAAGAGCAGAATCAATCGAAAAGTTACAGAGTATGACGTAGAGCTGCAACATTAAAAGCATTACCAGTAACTATTTCCTCCTCCACCATTAAAAATCACTCTTGTAATGAACGAGCATTTAGTACTCCTTTAAAATAAAATACAATAAGAGAAGGTCTGATTTCAGCTTTAAACAACATCAAATAATGTGCTGGAAACAAGGAGGAAGAATTTCATTTATTTATATTATATAAAACAAGATCAAATAATGCACAGTAGTATTTAGTTGCAACTAGTTGCGGCAACAGTCTATTTAGTACATGTAATTATTACTACTACTGATACTCAGGTACTTATGGCTCTTAGTTTACTGCCATCCCCACAACAACCTCATGAAATAAACAATAAATACCAGCAGGTGATGACAGTGGAGGTGAGTAAGTATAATTGGGGTAAGTGTAAGCACTAGGGGCAAGTAAAAGGGAACTTCACTTACAGCTGACTGGGGCAAGTAAAAGGGAACTTCACTTACAGCTGACTGGTTTAAACTTCCAACATATGTAATATTGAGGTGCTAAAAACCTATACTTTAATTTAACAGCAGTCCAATTGCAATTGAATGGGGTTGCATTCAAGGTTGTTTGCCTCAGTGCAGAAAAAAATGGGCAGTGGACGCAACCTGAAGGAGATCCTAGGCCATGGAAGAAGTAACAGAATATCCTCCACAGTGTGTCAAATGGGGATAATTTTCCTTCCAAACTATACATATCAGAGGAAAGGAGGAAAGAAACAAACCAAAATCAATGAATTGGGACATCTGACAGTTTTTCTAGTGGATGCTTTATCTTGGAAAATAATCAAGGAACCTCTGTTTGTTATTGGAAAGCCCTCATTTTACTGTCAATTAGATAATATTGTAATGAGATATTGTTTGTTTATTGAAGTCTCAAAAATCATCTTAATATTCAGTTTTCCCTGTAGGAAGACAGATTTTGCTTTCTACTCTTGCACAACTCTACAGCTCCTCTGCTTTTTATTGTCTGTGGTTAAAAGGTCTTTGGATAAAGAAAGATTAGCATTAAAAAGCCTCCAAATTCTACCGAGTCAAAATCCGATTATAAGTATAAACAAGTGTATAACTGACTTGATTTTCTATAGTACGTATTTAAAATAACAAAACAGGAAAATAAACAAAAGTTGTTTTTTTTTTAAACATGGAGGCATTCACTTTGGATAATGAGTCATTTAAGTTCTCTCTAGAAGGCTTATACAATACATCTGGAAGACACCAGATTTGTTGTAGGGGTGATGAGCAAGGGACTAAACAAAGGCAAGAATAATCACAGCACACATACAGTATTATGAAAAATGGCAAAGAAAAGGAGAACATGAAAAACCTGACTTGGAAAAGATCGTTGTTTAGTTTGTCTTTGTAGGGATTGTAATTAATCCTGAGTGTACCAGTCAAACAACATTTATTAAAATAAAATAAAAAATTCCCATTATTCACAAACCAAAACAATTTCCAATAAAGACCATATATCATTTAAATAGTATTGCCATATTAATGATTTCCAAAGTCCATCTGAACCAAAATATCTTTCTGTACCAGTGAAAAAAACTCAGCTTCTTTTCTGATACAATGTTCCTCCTATCACTCTGTTCATTTAAGTCCAGTTATGAATGTAGATCAGGATTTACTGGAAAGAGATATTGCCAGATTGGCTGCTGAATGTTATTTATGGCAGAATTAGTCTTATCAAGAATTTGCAGCCATTAGGCAGCTTCAGTGTAATCCTGATGTGATGTGTAATGTGGACAAAGAGACCTACAGTATATAGTGACATTACATGCTGGTGCTTATGTCTCTAAATCTGTTACTGTATATGATACAGAGATGTACCTGACACTGAAAGAAGACTTGCTGTGGTGTTATAACAGAGAATTAGCTTAGGTATTGGTTGATGGAATTGCCTTTGAGAGAGGAAACTCTCATTAAAATTATGTTCTATTACTACCAACATTTATTATGTATGTGTTGTATGTATGTATTTATTCATTTACATAGCACTGTTATATTATGCAGCGCTTTACAGAGATTAGTCAATCACTTCATTCAAATATACAGAAAAGCAAATATTAAAACCATATACAAAAATTATTGCATTGTGATAGGTTCATTTAATTAACAAGCTGGCTGTTGCACAGTCCTTAATGGAACATATTCAGGGGAATATGTTCTTACTACTGGCAAGAAGTTTTTGATATACTTACTACCCAGTATGTAATTTATATGGTGCTATGCCCTTGTGGCAAGGCCTATGAGGGCAAAACCAATTTAATGCTGAGACTTCAAATTGATTTTCATTGTTCAGCTTTCAAAGATGGTCATATTAAAAAAACCTTTAGCTGTTTTTTTCTGTAATTTGCATGGTGATCATTCTTGACAAAGGACATAGTCCCAGGCATACTGTATGCTCTTTCTTATAATAAGTGTTGATTAGAGGTCTTCTTTATCTTTGGAGAAAGTAATTAATTTATAGGCAATGTGTATAGAGGGAAAATGGGGTCTTTCCTCTTCTAACATTAGGGGGGAGACCTGTCCTAGAAACAAATATAATACTACAAGTGAAAAGGGGTTCAGGGTGAGATAGAAACTCACTGGTGTTACACCCTAGGACCTGCTGAACAGATTTCCTGAGACAGAAGAGGATTTTCTTTGAAAGACCTTTGCTTAGTGAGTGAGCTACTATGTTAGATCCTGTTTTAGGCTAGAGGTGAGTGAGTAAAAGGCTGGTGCTTAGAGTGCTTGGGTGGACACTACCATGTGAATTCCCATAGGGCAAGCTGAACTGCATTGTCTTTATGGATAATTTGGATAAAAGAAACCAGGGGCATTAAGGCTAAGCACATGTTCAAGGATTTTCATTTTTATTTCACTTCTGTTTCTATAATTTCACTTTTGTAATTCTGCTTAACCTAATTATAAATTGTAATCTATTTTGGAAACACAGTTTGGTAAATTATGTCAATTCATAAACAACTTTGCTAAATAATTAGCAAATCTGATTTATGTTTTTCCCTCATTGTCTTTACAAAGAAATTAGCACATGAAGTCCATACCAGTCCTATGTCTATATATATCTTCACATTAACACTTATTGACCTAGGAAACAATAGTCAGTGCAAATAGCTTCTGCCTATTTGGCATTGTACTGCTCATGATTCTAGTTTATTTACCATTTAACCAGCAGTACATGTAGAAATTCAATTATATATAATACAGTGTGGACATTGCAACAAATGAGGCTTGCATTTCATACATTCATTTTCATGAATTAATTAAATAGCATAACCACATAGCGTGACCTCATGGAGGTGACATTTTCAACATTTTCTTTTAAATTAGACTATAAAAGTGGATTTCTAATAATATGAAAGGACTGTATCTTTAAAATTCTAATTATTCCTGACTAAAACAAGATACAAAGGTTTTTTCTATAAAACATTCAGTTCCCTAACCAGACATACGGTACCAATGGAGCAGACTGTATTAATGCCTGTGTAATGGAAAGTACAGCCACATCCATTTTCCTATCAAACTGTTTTGTGCACAAGTTAAGGTTTCCTCCATCTGTTTGTGCTGATGTTATCATGAGGTAAAGTGAAACATTCTTTCTGTTTTTATCTAAGCAGAGCACATCATGTGGTTTATCTTAGCATGCATTTCATGAACAGAAGCTTTCCTATGTAGCTGTGAATGTTAAACCATTTTCTGCAATACAAGGACTAGATCTTTTGTTTAAGGGCTAACTGATAACTACAGTGTTTGTTATTGAGATTTTTTTAATACTTACAAAACTGAAAATCAACTCTTCAGATGTACAATGCTCTGCAGTCATGCTTCATGAACTTAATAAGATTCTGGTGTCTGTACGCATCTAGTCATATCAGATATGGAGTCTTTGTACTCCATTATTAATTCTAAGAACTTTCTCAAAGCAGTTAATAGAAAAAAAAACCCCAAAGACTATCAGTTTAAATCTAGTTTGCCTTTGTTTTTTCCTTGTGTAACTTCTGATACATAATAATAGGCAAAATAAACTGCAGTATTCAATACAGCAGCCTTTTAATATTATATCTTAGGTTATTATGAATTCAGATGATTTCCTCTGAGTCAGATGTAACCTTATGAAACAGATATATCTGCTAAAGAGCACATGTTTGAGCAATGTTGCTATAACATATTCATTTTTAAGGTCCAGATATTAATACTGACCAGCAATGTTCCCTCTAAGCTGTGCGCGTGTGCGCGCGCACATGACCCGTCAAACCAGCGCACACAGATTAAAATGGTGCGCACAAAAAATTTGTATTTAAAAATGTAAAATTGTATTTAAATATATATCTACTGCACAATTATTTACTTAGGCTTATAATTTTGCACATATGAAATTTCTTGCGCACACAGCCTTTACAAAATTAGAGGGAACATTGCTGACCAGGTCATTAAACCTATACTCAGTGTGTAGAAGGATAATTAAAAAAAAAAGACAAAAAACACTAAATCTTAGGATTAAATTGTTAATTATTATAGAGTAACAGTACACTGAATCTTGGGATTAAATTATTATAGAGTAACAGTACACTGAAGGATGTATTTAACATGTACATAGCATAACTCAATCTTGAATACTGGCTTTGGGTACAGCTGCTTATCTATTTAAACCTTACTTTGTCTACCACTGAAAGTCTCTAAATTAAATTAACTGGCTGAGCAGAGAGAATTACTATATTTCTTTGGTAAAGAATCAAAAATTACTTAATTCTTAATTTATTTGGCTTTAATGTTAGATTTATTTCACAAATGTTTGAGTTTATAGTGAGCCTATTCTGCCTCAGTCCCTCAATAGTGCACACCTACCAGAGGCAGAGTACAATGAAAATGTTGTGTTCCTTTAGTTCAGGAAGTAATAGAGGTAACATATTAATAAGTATAGATATTTAGGGGGGGGAATTCACTATTCAGCGAAGTGAGCTCCGGAGCCTTCGGCTCACTTCGCAAATGGTAGTATGTGCATGCTGATGTCCTGCACGCGGACATCAGAAAGCGCATTTAAGGGATTCCCGTCTTGGCGAGGCAACTCTTTTGGTCTCACCGAGACGGGAATCCTTTTAATGCGCATGCTGATGTCCGCGTGCAGGACATCAGCATGCGCATAATACCATTTGCGAAGTGAGCCGAAGGCTTCAGAGCTCACTTCACTGAATGGTGAATTCCCCCCTTAGTCTGGGAATTACTGATTTGCTACTATCAATCTGTACAATAATCCCTTTATATGAAATAGATAATTTCTAGCCTAAATATTTGCATTTCTTCTTCAACTTTTTAAGTGCCGCCTGACATAAATTTGATTTATGACATTGCCTGTTAAAGCCCAAACCCTGCTATAAAAAACATTTCCTTAAAATTTCACTGCAAAAATACATTGAGTTAAACATGCAGTGCTAAATGTTTGAAAAACTACTTGGCAAAATGTGGTGAAAAAAAATGATCATTGCACTGACACTGAGGGTTAAGTGGGATATCAGTACAGTATTTATGAGGCCAGTGCCTTTTTCCATTTATTTTGGCAAATTTTTTCAATTTGTCTTTGCTTCAAATAATTTTTTCAATTATTCCTATATTAATTTTCATATTGTGTACAGTAAAATTGCTCTTTCTAATATTTTTAACAGAATTTGAAGTTGATAATTAGTTATGCTATTCAGCTGCATGTTTTTCTTGTTTCATTTGCCTTTATCTTGTTTTATTTTTATTTTCACTCAAAATCAATTGATCATGAAAGGAGAACTAAAGTGATTTTTGATTATTGCATATAAGAGCATCTCCAAAGCACATAAAAGAAAACCTTTCCAGTACCTTCACCTTTGATTCTTATCCAGCATCAAAATGACTCTTCTTCAGGATTCCCCCTTCATACTTAATTTCCACCATTGGATTGGAATTCCCTCTGAGCAACATCTGCAGTGGAAGTCTTCACTCTCAGTAAATAAAAATAGGAATGCATGCACAGCAGTTATAAGAGAGCCTGTGATTATTAGTCCAACCTCCGTATCACTGATTTTGTACAGGCTCAGGGTAAATTCAAAGAAGGAAGCTGCAGTGAAGCATACTCTATTGTATTTAGTAGAATTGTACTAATGGTAGGATTAATTTTTGTGTACTGTAGTGGCCAGTGATCCTCTTGAGAATGATAGTGTAAGGTGTCAGCTATCTTTCACATTGAAGTAGAATTAAGGTGCCTGATAGCGCTTGTCCTTGCCTGAGCAAGGTGCTTACTTTGTTAAAAGCCCGAGTGTGTTCAGATTTTCTGAATCTCTGCATTCCTACACTCCAGCATTCCTGTTCCTGAGAGATTCAGTTCAGATTCTCTTCTTCAAATCCCTGTTATAGTTCACCTTATTCTGTGTTCCTGTGGAATCGTGACCACCACCAGTGGGGAGGGTTAACCTGGGGGTTTCTTTGCAGCAAAGTCTGGGATTAACCAGCGTCAACCATACTGTGGTACAGAGAATCCAACTTCATGCTACCCACACCGTTACAAATAGAATTTGTTTATGTGGATTTAGTTCTTCTTGAAGTCATCAGTACATTGACCTTCCCACTATAATTCTTTTAATACTATGTTAACATTTATTTAGAAATGTAATGGAGTATGCATTAAGAAATATATCCTACTAAATTAAACTGCTCAATCTTCCAAATTTGATATAAATAAGATACCAGTCAGTAGTTATAACTAATCTTCTGTAACATAGTCAGTATGGTTATATTCAGTTTTTTATTACTTATTATATCACATAATGATATTGTACATATACTGCACACCTCTGACTGTTGCCAGTATTATTTGTATTTACTTTCCCTCTATTTGATAAATGGGGTGTTCCCCTTATTTTTACTTCTTAGTATGTTGTAGACAGAGGTGTTGTGGGGCAGTGTGATATTCATTTTTTTATTGTTGCAGTATATGGAAATTAAACTTATTTATGGAAACTTTTTTTCTGGTTGTTAAGGGTCCATTAACCTAGTAAGCTAGTAAAATACAGACTGGGAGAGCAATAGTACAGGGCATAACAGAAAGACAATTAAAAATTGATTTTCTAGCAAAACTATGGTTAAAACTATAACTATAACAAGTGGAAATTTACCAAAATGAGTTTTTTTTTAACTTTTTTTTGCCTATTTTTAAGCCGTTTTTCACTGTGAAAATGGGTGAAAAGGTTGAAAATACCAGTGTTGAACTTTTTTCCCCTGTTTTTTGCCTTTTTCAGCCATTCTTTAGCCAAAAATAGGGCAAAAAATGGGCTGAAAGGTGTAAAACCCAATTGTCAACCTTTTCACCCATTTTCATGGTGAAAAACAGGCAAAAAATTTTAAAAAATCATTTATGACTTTAGTACTGTTTTTCTGTTGTGTTCTGTTATTTTAATTGTTATATAATTGTTCTCATTCACTAACAAACCTTTTGGTGTATGTGTGTTTCTCTCTATTTACTATTTCTTTTACTTTTCTTTCATTAGCCTGGACACCTAATGTCTTTACTTTTCAATCTTCAGCACGTGGGAACAATACATCAAAAGTGGTTTCCTTAATTTGTATTCCGTTAAGTTTATATGTTAGATGCATTTTATTAGTTAATAATTGTTAGTTAATACTGTTTGTTTGCAAAATGATATTTTTCTACCCTGTAAGGAGCAGCAGTATGGTGTGCCTGTATAGGCCTCTTAAGAGGCAGAGTATCAGCACTTCTGAGATTTAAAGGGAAGCTGTATTACGTTATGGAACTCTCAGCCTGTATAAAAGACTGAGCAGTTGTGTATATGGGTTCGGTTTTACTTGTTACAAGGTCAGAGCTGTATGTTGTTGCTGATGTGCAATACACACATTTGTTTGTTTGTTTGTTTGTTTGTTTGTTTTTAACCAGTATTCTTTTTCAAACTACCACAGCTTAACATCTCCTTATCTTTGGACCACCCTGTACAATGATCAGCAGTAACTGGTATTCTTTGCATTGCCAGAAAGATCTTTAACTGTCTTCAACGGTACCTTTAAAAAGGATGCAGTGTTATCCTATGTAATGACTTTTCAAAGACTATAAATCTGTATTTTTTTTAAATGTATTTATTCATTTTCTTCCTATTTTTA
The DNA here is from genome assembly GCA_019650415.1 of Pipa parva. NCBI lineage: Eukaryota > Metazoa > Chordata > Amphibia > Anura > Pipidae > Pipa > Pipa parva. Next base: position 3,485 of record WMED01009662.1, on the reverse strand, counting down.
CTAGGTCTTTTATGCTTCCATCTCTCACTGTAACACTCCTCTAGTTCCTGAACAAGCAATCCTGTATGTAATACCTGTTTTCTTTGCTTGTACTACTAGAGATGTTTTCTGTTTATTGCTAAATCTGTATTAGTTTAGTGATAACCCTGCTCACAACAAATATTGTGTGTTTGAGAATGAGCAGGATGGAGCTGTTTTTCTCAGGACCAATCTGCATGATATATAATTTAAAAAAATTATCTTCTGAAATTACTTTCCCGTGTTAAATGGTGAAGTGATATAAAACCATGAGTATATATAGCTCCTTGAAGTACATGGTACAATTTTCTTAGAGAGGAGACCTTGCCCCAAACTAAACTTTTCCCTTAACCCAAGGCTAATGGGTTATTTGAAAACATTTTGTTTCTAACCTAAAGAATGTCATAAGTTGACATATTTTCTTTACCAGTTAAAGTATCTTCAAGCCTTTGGCAATAACAACTCAAAAGGAGACACAAAGGGGAATAGAAGTGGCAGAGGAAACCATTTGGGACACTCAGCTCAATATATTCCCTCTTACCATATCCCCTTGTGTATTGCCTTGTTCTGCTGACTTTACCCAGCAGTACTGTTCCTAAAAACATACCCAGTGTCAGACTGGCCATCCATAGAAAACTGGGAAAATTTCCAGTGGGTCATGGTCCCGAGGGGCCCATCAGGCAGGCCAGTCCAACATTCTCTTTTGCCAGCTACATTACATGACATCATACATCAAATGAAGTGACTGGCATGGGTTGGGGCCTCAAATCAATGACAATGCAGGTTCTCCAAACACTTTTAACACTTTATAAAGGTGCTTATTCATCAAAGTGTGAATTTCACTGTTAATTCACATAACTTTGTGTCACTATTCTCTGATGGTTGCAAAATCACTACTCCTCATTCCATTAGTGAGGAAGCAAATTGCACCAGATGGGGTAGTGCAGCACATTCAGGATGTGTAGTCAGTAATGTGAATTCCACCAAGGAAGTCTCATTCACCAAAGTAAAAGTTTGCAAATAATTCTGAAATGGTATGCTGTGAATAAGCTCCTTTCTTCCACATGTCCTGTACAGCATGTAATGTAATCATGCATAAAGAATGAATAACGGGTACCTCTGGTTAAATAAAGTAGCTACTGCTACAGCCCAGTTACCTGTGCATACACACGCAAAGTGGTTGAAAGAGTTCCATCAGTCCACAACCTTCATAAGCAACTGAATTGGTTGTGAATTTATTACTTCACCAAAATGAATAAGCAGAGATGGAGAAGTTGTGAAATTAATGTGAATTTGGACCTTTTCTCAATTTTCAGACTTTCACAAATATGCCCCCCCCCCATGACAGATATAGTGCTATTTCCTGCACATCTATATGTGCCAAGTGTAAATGTTCACCGGCCTGTCTTAGCAGGCGATCATGTGGTATTTTTATTGAATGGATGTGTGGCTTAATCCTGTCAGGCTGTTAAATTGTTGCTGAGTTATAAATCATCCAGGTCAGTAATTCACTGTCATTTTGTTTTGTTTTTTTGAAGCAACATAATTTTGATTGTTTTGTGTTACATTTCACTAACATGCTTATTATTCCAAGACATCTTTAATAAAGAGAGAATTGTATTCATGTTTTAAATATCTTGACAGAATTTTTATCCTGAAGAAAAATAATCAATTAAGGCATTGATGATGTTTATGAGCTGTGGGGGAGGCAATGTTTTTGGAAGAAATACAGGAAATGAGTCATCAACCCTCATCTGTTAAAGCTCTCACCCTTGCATGAATTCTTGGCAGTTAAAACATTGTTATTCTTTTAAGAAAAAAAGTCTAATAGCTTAATGCAAAGGAAGCACCTTAGAAATAAATATAGGAAGAGAGACAACTCAAGAAAGTATAATAAGATGACCATGTCCATAGGTATCTTATGCACCATTTTTAAAAATGTGTAAGACACGACATTAGTAGATATCATGATATTGAAAATTTGACCAAAACGTTTCAATCTGTTTATTTTTATGGAAAATCCATAGATATAGAAAAATTGACTCGGATTTTTCGATAATTTTCTATTTTTTTTTTTGGTCAAAAACGTCCTTTTCGACTTTAATAAATTTTGCTCAGAATGTTTTGTGATACATTTTGCTTATTGTTTTAAAGTTAACTGTGCATTTATTATTTGTGAATCTAAAGGGTCACTGTAGAGGGAGAACCCATTAACTCCACACATTTCATTACAATGCAATATTAAAATGACAGTTCTTCTATATTAGAAAGATGTGTATGTGGGCTGGGCAAAACTGCAGAAAAAAAGATGTAGTAAATGTGCTCAAATATTTAACAAGATGAATATATGTTTGTAGATAATACAGTTTGAAACTTTTTATAACAAGGATTCTCCTCCTATACCTTTGTGTTCTTTGCTAGGCAGGGTACTCTGTGTTAATATTTTCTGAGATAAAATTATTTTTAAGTTTAGGGTTTAATTGCTGCAGCTTTGACTTCAAAGTCATAATCAAAATCAAAACTGATGTCCTCCTAACACCTGCAATAACCTTAAAATGCAAAAGGAAGTTACTATGATGTGTTTTAGGTGTGCCCTTAGAGGGTAAGCCCTTAGTCAATGATCAAGGCGGCAATGAAGTTTAGTGATCACTACTATCTATAAGCAGTAGTTATTAATTAATAAATCTTGTATCTGACATAGCTAACAACTCTATATGCTTGTGAAAAAGCTAATTTAGAAAATCAAAATATCAAATTCATATTAGTTCGATCAATTTGCATTTGTAAAACAAAATGTTATTGTTATCATTTCCATTTACAAAGGTACAAAAACAATGTATGTGTGCAATCTCAGTGGAGATATAGCAATACAGCTATTGAAAAAACTGCGCAAAATGTGAATAATAAATAAATATTAAATAAACATGGTGAACAACAAATGAATAAACATCAAAATTTAAAGTCTCTTCAGAATGAAGGCCTCTTCAAAAATATCCAAAACGGAACTTGATATTGAAAAACATAGCCACAGCTACCTAGAGAAAGAGGCACAAATGAAAAAAGCACTACATAGTGCATTAAATGATTGAACTCAATACATAGAATAGCCCAAACGTCCAAAAATGTGATAAAAAGATTTTCCAATCGTGCTTAAAATCTGTGTCAGAAATCGAAAAAACCCAAAATGGTGAAAATACCAAACGTGCAAATCCACAACCTTTCAAATGATGTGCTTACCAGAGCACTAAACATTAAAGGCTTTGAAAATTAGAGCTGTAAAAGCCAGGAACGGTTTCTCCCATTCACATGGATTCAATCAAGGCAAGATTCCAAACGAGATTCAATAAAAGTAAGTAGTTGCTTCCAAAGTCTCCATCTCAGCTTACACCATTGTACACAATGAATCAACATATTGTAGGGATTTACTCACTTTATGCGGTAGCTTTTCCAGTAAATGAAACTCCAAC
>WMED01009661.1:0-16184 GCA_019650415.1 Pipa parva | reverse complement strand
AAATTATGATGGAAGAAATCCTCCTTAGGTAAAGGAATCCCTCCTACCCCTTGTGTGGCCATGCCTCACCGATGCTCAGCATAAAAAAGGCTCAATCACTAAGGGTATTATGGTAAACCTTTAATATGGATATAACACAATCGTAAAAGTAATGTGATGTCCTTTAAAATGAACACTATGTGTTCCCAAGTCCAAGTGTACCAGTCTCAACGCGTTTCGCCGTCTGAAATCAACAGCTTCCTCAGGAGAAATGATGTCCAAACTTGTCTCTTGCCCTTCTTTAATACCGGCACTGCCGTTTGAAAAAAACCGCGATGTTTCAATGACGTCACGGCGTCTTGCGTCATGACGTACGTAGCGTCTGACGCATATCCGGCGTCTCATGTGGGCGTACTGAGTGGATGGAACGCAAGGAAGTGGAACGCATATTCACTGATTTCAGACGGCGAAACGCGTTGAGACTGGTACACTTGGACTTGGGAACACATAGTGTTCATTTTAAAGGACATCACATTACTTTTACGATTGTGTTATATCCATATTAAAGGTTTACCATAATACCCTTAGTGATTGAGCCTTTCTTATGCTGAGCATCGGTGAGGCACGGCCACACAAGGGGTAGGAGGGATTCCTTTACCTAAGGAGGATTTCTTCCATCATAATTTAAGGCTTTGATCACCACATTTATCTGGTGAGTACATTCCCAAAAGGGGATTTTTCTGCACATATCAACGGATATACCAGCACCATAGAAAACATCATTGATTTTATTGTGTCATAGGCACTGTTACCATTGTCACACTGTACACTGGTAATTTTACGACCCATATTGTGCACAACGGTTCACGATTTGTGTATCATCATAACAGTATCACACTAGGGCCTGTTTTGGTCCTCTCCCATTTGTTATATCCCACCAGCGCATCCACTGACATCGCTCCACGAGCGGGGTTTTATCACATTAGTTATTCCTACTCTATACATGTTAACGTTGAATTTAAATGACAAATTTATATTGTTTTGTGCTTGTTCCTCCTTCATGTTTGCTTCTATATTTTATCTGCTAAACAAAGCCCTGCTTTCTCCATTGTCTTTTATGGAACATTGCATAATACACATTAATGAATTGTCAAAGAAAGGTGAACTTATAAAAGATGGCTGCGGCTAGCGAAGAAAACCATAAAACAACAACAAAAAAAAAAGCAGGAAATCAACTCAAAATGCTATTTTCACAAATACTGCAGACAATTTTCTTTTTCCAGTGCTACTGACCTACTAAGATTTTCAGTTGTTGCAAATTTATGTTTTTTTAAGTATGAACCTGGTTTGGTTCCTCTGCCATGGTCTCCTATCACTAACACTGTGCTTGTACTTCTACATGCCCCTGGTAGAAATGATACTTGTCTACTATTTTTGGAAAGCATGAGTAATCCTGCATATCCACTAATGGAATATTAGTCAGGTGAAACTATTAATCATCACAGAATTGTTTGTTTCCTTTAGTAATCATAATGATAACTCAAATCACACAGCAAAGCTCTATCTAGCGTTAGCAAATCAACTGCCAAAGGATCTGCAATCAAACGTAGTTCAACTTTATAAGTCATAAAAAGATATCTAAAGATTTGAAAATGCCAATTAGTAGTGTTCAAACTCCAATCATTAAGTAAAAAAGGAAAACTGAATTTTGTTAATACCCAGCCACCATTGAGTAGGCTAAGAAAGATTTTGGGCAGAACAGGCATAAATTTGTCAGGACTCAAAGGAGTGTGGTTGTTACAGGATGCCTAATAAAGAGAGAATTTAATAAAATGGGCTGCAACAATGACAAAAATCAACTCACAATATGCCAGCAGCACTAGAGAAGCTTGAAAAAAAAGATGAGACCAATAATTATAAATGATATGGAGATGGATCATTGTTGAGCTTCAGTGGATCAATAAAGTGAAGGTTAGTGAGTAACCATCACAGTCTCCTGACCAATACATTTACAGTACTTAGAGGCATTTTTCCAAAATGAATAAGGGGGCACTTCCTGTGATCTAATCTAGATAATAGTTAAATATAAAATATATAATAGCAATAGACTTAAGTTTTGTCTGATCACTCGTTTCCTTAAAGAAATGGCATATATTTTACTAATTGTGCTAGGGCTGTGTAAACATCTTTGCACAACTATAGAGATTCAAAATGCTGTTTTAGATTAACTTAATTACCATGGAACTTAGAATTAAGCTAACCTAACCCAGCACCCAGAGCAACAACACAACTTAGGAAACTGATGCCGTGTGTTCTATTTGTTGTGTATTATAACATCGGAATGCTGTTTGTCCGATTATATAGCTAGTATCTCAGATACAATTGCGATATTTTGTAAACAATGTGATAGAATACACCCCTTAAAAGGGCACTATAGTGCTGATATAACTGCACACATACATATAAAACTCCTTTATACTAAGCCAATTGCTGACACAAATAGTTAAAAAAAAACATTTAGGGAAGAAATAATACTTGCCGTTTTTTTCTGTTAATTAGTTTTCCTCAGAGCTGACATTTTCCTCCCCACGCTCCCCCTCCTCTTTCTATTCTTCAAGTCAGGCAACATGAGAAGAAAAAGCTGCCTGCTATTGGTTAAGCAGTGTGATGACCTTTTGGCCTCATAAATTAAGTAGGAATGCAGGAAGATTACAGAGGGAAAGCTTATTTGTGCACATGTGCTAAGTAGTAAGTAGGGCAGTAACTGGCCAGTACGTTTCACACACATATTTCCTGTTGCAGGAGTTTATCAGTGCTGCCTACTCAATCATTCTGCATCATATGAAACATCTACTGGGGGGAAACGCTTCTCACTATAGTACTGCATATGTAAATATGTAATTTGACTATAGTTCCCCTTTAAAGTGTACCTGTTACCTCAAAACTCTAATACTAATTTAGGTTCTACTAATGAAACAAATATTTTTGTAAATATATATGTATTTTAAAAAATGTACCTTTATACAGCATTTCTCTCTGCCATCTTCCTTGTCAGCCTGACTTTTCTTTCCTGACTCAGGTTGGGTGGGGCTAAATGATTGACATTATAGCTTCTCCAATCAGATCCCTTAAATTACAATCTAGCAGGGATCTGATTGGAGGAGCTATAATGTCAATCATTTAGCCCCACCCAACCTGGCTTGGGAAAGAAAAGTCAGGCTGACAGGGAAGATGACAGAGAGAAACGCTGTATAAAGGTACATTTTTTAATACATATATATATTTACACAAATCTTTATTTTATTAGTAGAACCTAAATTAGTATTAGTTTTGAAGTGAAAGGTGCACTTTAAATTGACATTTGGCAAAATCACATTTGTCTACTTTTTACTATTACATTGTATTTTCAGATGCAAATCTTAACTTTTATATAATTATGCCAATGTCTGTCTATACAGAAGGATGATTCTTTAAAGAAACAGTTTTGCAAACTGTTGATTAGCACTTCTTAATGGATTTGACCATTCTGTCACAAAGAAGTGTTCCAATATCTGTAAGTCTAATGTTATCCTTCATATAAATGTTAAATTGAAAACCTTGTGTTTAAGGTGAACTTTAAATATTTCAAAAGATTCTCTCTATCAGATCAAGTGAAATTAATGTATGGATGCTCTGTCTACTCAAGAATTGTATTATATAGAGCAGAATTTATAACACTGTCACTGCCATACTTAACAGTAGTATTTCAATTTTGAATATTTTTTTTTTAAAAATATTATTTCATTTATTGACTTAATAGGTAGATCCTATTTCTTGAAATAAAGGGTTCTGAAGTCCATGCACTAGACACTAGCTCTTGTGGGTTACTATGGTACAAATAGAAAATTGCCATTAATGAATTACTTCCAATTTTTGTCTAATTTATACTGATACACTATGCAGTCACTAATGCTGAAACCAAAGCTGCTTTTTTTCTAGATTAATTGCAGCATGCCACACGAGTTTGGCTTTATACCCTCATTGTAAATTCTTATTGGCAGCTTTTCACTGAAATAGTTGCAAGACATGGAAATGCTGAAACGCCTCCCATGAATCAGTCATGTAATTGTTATTTTTTTCTATTTCCAATTTAGATTACAATACCACATTCTACCAACAGATGGTGATGTGTATTGAACATGTGCTATTCACTATTGAGCTACATTCATATCCATCTGTTGGCTGAAAATAATATTGATGGACAATTAAAAATTAGCTTGATGATGTGCTAATGCAACAGGTGCTGGTTCTGGCTTGCAAACTGGTAAACACACCCACTGCTTATTTTAGATAAAACACTGAGAGGAAATCACCTCCAAACAGCAACTTAAAGTGCACCTGTCATCTCAAAACTAATACTAATTTCTGTTGTACTAATGAAATAAAGATTTATGTAAATATAGATGAATTAAAAAAATGTACCTTTATACAGCATTTCTGTCTGTCATCTTCCCTGTCAGCCCGACTTTTCTTTCCTGAGTCAGTTTGTTTGGGCAGGGCTAAATGATGATTGACATTATAGCTCCTCCAATCAGATCCCTGCTAGGTTGTGATTTAAGGGATCTGATTGGAGGAGCTATAATGTCAATCATCATTTAGCCCTGCCCAACCTGACTCAGGAAAGAAAAGGCAGGTTGACAGGGAAGATGACAGAGAGAAACCCTGTATAAAGGTAAATTTTTTAATGCATATATATTTACAAAACATTTATTTCATTAGTACAACCTAAATTAGTATTAGTCTTTTAAGGTGACAGGTGCACTTTAATTAAGTTAGCATGTTTAAAACATGCAGAATAAGTTTTAGATAGCATGGATGCATTAATCATTGAACAATAGCAGCCTTTTAAATGGAACACTTCTAAAGATCTGGTGATAAATAGACTGAATTCCCTTGTTTCCATACAAATATGGTTATGTGATTAAAATATGCAGTAAAATAAAATATTATTTGCCAGACTATAGGAACAATTTTTCCATGGTCTCATCTGCATGAGATGATATGTATAAATTCAGACTCAATTATCTACATCTGTTTTCTTACAAAAAGTCTGTTAGGGTCTCCATATCGAGGGCCTAATAATAATCTGCTACCTACAGAACCGCTCAACTGCATTTACTAGTGGATGAGTCTCATTGCATTGCAAGTGCAGCATATATAAAATGTTTAAAATGACCTCTTGGTACAACAGACTGAATATTAGAGAGAAACAACAAGAATCAGGATTTTGACTTCAAATAACATATCTTTACTAGAAAGATTAGGAATCACTGGCTCATAAATTCCAGTGGGCAACCTCTGTTTTTTGATGTAACTGGATAAACAAGTTTTGATAAAGTTGCCAAGAGAACACTCTGTGAAGCTACACTCTATGCCCATGGCTAGTTTTTGACAAAATGGGACTCTGGGATGAAAGTTGTAACCCCATGGTTAATTAATGCTGTGTATTATTTGCTAGGCCAAAAATTTTCTTTGCTTCTGGCCCAAGGGCAGTGATATCATCAATGTGTCACATAACAACCCAGGCTCTTGCTTGCTTTGCAAAACATTTTAGAACCTAAATAAAGTTCAATTTGTCCTTTCCCCTTTTTCCAATAAACACAGAGCCTGCCTGTGTCAGATCAGCAGTCTGTTAGCTCTAGGTATTGTACATTAAATATAAAATGTTTTAAAAATGTAACCTTGCACTGGGTTAGATTCCTGACTTTCCACTAAGGTGCAAAATTTTGTATAAGCTCAAGATGACATGTGAAAGTGCAGAACTATACTAGATTTTGAGTTTCACCTTGCTGTGACCATGATGAATAAATCATGAAGCTATTATGAGGGTTATTTATAAAGGATTCCACTGATTTTTATAAAATCAAAAATGCCTTTTTTTATGCAAAATAAATGCACCAGAAAGTGAATTTCAACATGGTGACAAAAGATTTTCTAAATAGGCAATATCAGCATAATAAATACAAAACTGCATCTTCAGCATTGTCGCCAAAAAACTATTTGAGGTTTATAAATATCCCCTATAGTTTCACTGAGTGAACCATGAAACAAGACAATGAAGACCTTTAAAACTATACAATGCAAAATTGGCACAGTGACGCTTAGAGCATAGCAGACGTTGTGCATTGCTTTTATTCCATGCTTTCACAATAGATGATTTTGACATTTTGACATAGTCTGTATTTATCACTAATGAAATTGTAACCCACACATTGGGACTTAGTGTACCTGCAGAAGTATGTGTACAATGCTGCAGAATTTATAAGCTATTATTATAAACAGTGCTTATTAATGTGTTACTTTATTGCAGGCACAGAGCCCTGGTATTTCTATTTTATTAATGGTTTCCTGAACTTCAATGTGGTCTTTGTATTGGCCGTCTTTGTCCTGCCACTGACCTGGCTGATGGAACATTTGCTGCAAAAAATTAATAGTAAGTACTTTTTTTAAATTCTCATTGTTATGATATAAATTGGTTACTTTCATAGTTTTTATAGATATATATACAGTATATATATATATATATATATATATATATATATATATATATATATATACTTAAATTACATACAATGGGCCAACTATCTACTAACCTTTACTAACATGACTTCAAAGAAGAATCAAAGTTATGCAAGGTTATTGGTAGAACAAATCATTTATACAGTACACACTGTAGATCAGGGGGGAGGGCAAAGTTTTCTTGTATTGGGCCGGTTTAACAATCTTCAACTATGTGGAGGGCCGGTAACATACCCAATGTAGCAAACCCTACCTTTCACCATAAAACACCCCCCCAATCTACATTCTGCGCTGCCCCACAACATCCCCCAATTCCACACTGTGCAAAAATGCATATTCATATAAGAATAAAGTTATCATGTAACAGAGTTACTAGTTATGAAAACTTACCACTGTATACTCAGATCTCAAATATTGTGTGTTTGGTCACTTCCAATGAGGCTTGGAGGAAGACTAGATCCTGCTTGATATATAATAAGATAACTTGTTAATTAATGTTTCTATCTTAGTTAATGATAATTTCTTTCTTAAAAGAGAAGTATAGTGCCGATACAACTGCTCACATAGTCGCTAACACAAGTAGTTACAAAAAAGTTTATTGAAGAAATAATCTTGCTGTTTGTTTCCCTGATTAGTTTTCCCCGAGAGCCAACATTTTGTCCTCCCCTGCTCTCCCCCCTTTCCCTCTTGCAAGCTATGAAACATGAGAAGAAAAAGATGCCTAACTGCCATTGGTTAAGCAGTGTGCTGATCTTTAAGCCCCATCAATCATGCTTGTTTACATTTCTGTACAGCATGGAATGCAGGAGATTACAGATGCTCGGGCTTGGGAAAGCTAACTTGTGCGCATGTGCTAAGTTGTTAGTAGGGCAAAAATGTCCAGGGGAGGGTACCTTTATATGGAAAACTGACCATTACATGTCACACCCACATTTCCTGGTGCAGGAGTTTTCCAGGGCTCTGTAATAAATCCTCCTGCTTCACATGAAATAACTACCGGGGAGAGAAACTTCTCACTAAGGTATAGTTCTGAGTATGTAAAGATATAATCTGACTATTCTTTACCTTTTAATAACAGAATGAAAAGGAATTTTAGCATTACAGGCCATGAGAACACCATGTGTGGGCCTTCACATTTCTGCTTGTTATCTAATAGAGTTGGCATCTGTATTTTTGTTTTGTTTAGCAAATCTAGATTTGTTTGTGTCTTTAGTTTCCCTCCTTTACACGTATGGGATTTAAACATTGTAAATTGAATCTACTTATGTAATAAGTTATGACTTGCTTCAGAAGGTATAAAAGCATGATATTTGATATGGTTCTTTGCCACTCAGCAGGGATTAACTGTAGACCTGCACATCTAATACAATAATATAATGAAATACCAATAATTGAAATTGACTGATACAAAAAGGGCCCTTTGAACACATTTTTACAAATACATCACTGATATATATATATATATATATATATATATATATACACACACACACATTTAAAATAATATATTTCTAAATACATTTTATTTCATTTCTTTGTCACTGTTTTTAAATGTTTCAGTAGTTCAGAACCTTGGGAGACCCTATTGGCTTACTCTTGCTCCTATGTATATATGGTTTTTGATATTTTTTACTCAACCACATAAAGAAGAGAGATTTCTGTTCCCTGTCTACCCTCTCATCTGCCTTTCTGGAGCTGTTGCTCTTTCAGCGTTACAGGTAAGTTATGAATGAATACTTGCAGGCTTACTTATATCTCATAAATCTGTATGAGTGTTTTGGGGGTTATTTTCCCTTAAATTAAGTCTAACTCTGAGCGGTGCCCTGCACTGTTCATAGAAGTAATTGCCCACAATTGTCAGTGTTAAAGTACTGCATTATTAGCACTCTGAAATCTGTATTTGTTTTTGTTTATGAAAATGCAATTGTTTTTAATCCTATCCTAATGGCTAAAGTTATGGATTTTCACAAAACAAACTGTCCCACTTTTCGGTTGTGCTTCATATATCCAGGATTGTGTTTGTTGTTTATGAAGAACAAATCTAGATAGAGAAGAAAGGATAAGTTGAATCACAAATAACATACTCCGGGTCAGTGGACATGTGTTTTGAAGGTCTTTTATATGCCTGAAGATATTGTCTAAAAGGCATTCTCAGGAAACTAAAATGAAATATATTGTTGTAACACTGTGATTATGTATCAGTCTTTATATTTCTCTGTCCATTCATTTCAAGTACATCACATTTAATGTCAGTGAGTGGTGTGAGAAGTACAATTATGTCACATTTTTAGAAAGGAAAACGTCTTCCTGTAATAGTCCATTTTAAATGATCAATCATCTGTTGCACTCAGAAGCTCTTTCTGAGCTTCAGAATAGTTGTTGATGACAGCCATACAAAATGGAACCACTTTGCTTTGGTAGAGGCACAAGATGGGGATATAGTTTAGCAATCTGCACAATTCTAAAGCTCCTATGAATTAAGATATATCCATTGATATCTAATAGCCTTTCTGATTCTGTTGTTATGCCTAAAGAACCAAAGAAAAATCTGAAACTTATCTTAAATAACAGCTCCTAGGAAGGTTGATGAGACATAATAAAATTAAAGTAGCAGTCAGTAAGGGAAAGCATTTCTTGTACATCAACCAGGGGATCTAAGAAATCTAATCCAGTTGTACCCAGTGGGTTTAATGGACAGTGAGTTCTTTAAGTAGATTACAGAGCAATAGCTTGTGAACACTGAGCAACAAAATGAGGCTTCTCACCCATGTGCAGTAAACAAATGTGCCCTGTAATAAACTACTAAGCAATGTTCAGTTGATACCTTTCTTAGGCAAGCTAAAATGTGTCATTAGCTTGCTATCATATGTAGACATATATATTTGCATGTAAAGTTGGTTGTGCTGCACAATTTAACAATAAGGTCATAATACAGAAATGGGAAAATGCTCATCATAGTACAAATGAAGTAAAGAATGTCATGAAGATACTGTACATCACTCTAAGTTCCAGGCAGTAACTAAAACAAGAGGATGGAGTTCTCTGTCCCATAGAGCTTACAATCTAAATAGGAGGGAGATATACATACTCTCTCTCTCTCTCTCTCTCTCTCTCTCTCTCTCTCTCTCTCTCTCTCTCTCTCTCTCTCTCTCTCTCTCTCTCTCTCTCTCTCTCTCTCTCTCTCTATATATATATATATATATATATATATATATATACAGTACATTTTCCATTATATTATATGTATAATGTTCTATCACTTATTTTGGAAGGATCAGTTTTGAACCTAAACATGGTCAGCTGGGTAGAAAGTGTTCATATAAAAAGCAGTGCAAAAATGTATTGCTTTGTATAGTAATAAAAATAGCCGCAGGAACAACCTCTTCTTGATGTTATTAAACAAAAATTAGTAGTCAGCAGAAAATGGTTTTAACTTTACAGTTTTCTTATTTTTTTTTTGTGTCGCACCGCTTTTTCAACAATGTTAATTGTTCTCGCTAGGAATTTCTACGACATCAGCTCTTGCCAAAGAGGCATCGATAAAAGCACAATGGAAAAGACGTTGCAACCTTTGACGTCTTATATTTGTGCAAGTATTTCTTGACATTGCAATAAAAAAAAAAAAAAAATAGTTTTTCTCTACAGTTTAGGGAGCTTAGAAACTGTGGAAAAAAAATGTGTGAGAAGGAGAAGGAAAAGCTAATGATGCTAGCTGATGCATTGTACTCAGGAGTACATTTAGTAAAAAAAAAAAACACTCTATGGAGTGCCATAAATTTCTTCATTTCTGTTATATGTGGAGAGTTGTATTTCCCTACAATAATTATGCAAAAATTTGTCCCTGAAGAGTGTGAACCAAATGGTGCAAAGAATGTGAAAATTTGGGAATGTCTTTTTAAGAGTTTGTACTGCACGAGAACCAATCCGTACTTTAGAATATGTATAATGTTTCTTCAATAAAGGCAAGATGAAATTCAAACATAACATTTAAGCAGCACTATTTTGTATTTGTATTTGCATTGCATTGTATTGTATTGTATTTATATAGAGCTGATATTATGCAGCGCTTTATAGAGATTCATCATTCCCTTCAGTCCCTGCTCCGTGGAGCTTACCATCTAGTTTCCCTATTCAGTCACACACACACATAGACAGATGTATGTTTTTTTATTGTGGGAAGAAACCCACGCAAGTACAGGGAGAACATACAAACTCCATGCAGATGAAGTCCAGAGTAGAATTGAACCCAGAACGCTAACCACTGAGCCACTGCCCTGCCCATATATATATACAGTGATACCTCGGTTCTCGAACATAATTTGTTCCGGGAGAACGGTTGAGAACCAAATTGTTCGAGAACCGAAACAGTGAAACCCATAGGAAATAATGGAAACTGGATTAATTCGTTCTAAGCCCCAGAAATATGCCTGTTTACTGGACTCTCTCTCCCCAGCGTGACTCTGTCTCCAGCGTGACTCTCTCTCTCCAGCGTGACTCTCTCTCTCTCCAGCGTGACTCTCTCTCTCCAGCGTGATTCTCTCCAGCATGACTCAAAGTGTGACTCACACTGATGACGCAGGCAAGGCGCGCTGGGCCGAATGAATGCCATTCGGCTCAACTCGGCTAATCTCGGATGTTCGGCTGTTCGAGTTCCAAATATTTGTTTGGATTCCAAGACAAAATTTTCTCGAATTTCTTGGTCGAATACCAATTTGGTCGAAAGTCAAGGCGTTCGAGAACCGAGGTATCACTGTATATATATAATGAGCATTGAAAGCACTACATGAAATACTGTGTGTACATAAGAGGAAGTGTATTTTCTTAACACTTGGTAATATACTTCTTTCTCTTGCTCCTGTAGAAATGCTACCACTTTTTATTCCAAAGATATCGCTTGGAACATTACACCGTGTCTTCGAACTGGCTAGCACTGGCAACTGTTTTACTCTTTGGAGTGCTTTCTTTGTCCCGTTCAGTTGCCCTGTTCACAGGTGGGTTACACACTTTCTAAAGAAATGCTCATAAACTACTTTGTAAGTTCATGTGTATCTTCTTAACTTACTACAGGACTATAACTGCTGACATTTCTCTGGTAGTATAACATTATTATGAATTAATAATTAGAATGCACACTATGGGAGTAAAGGATAGTAAAGTTAGTATTGCTGGTGGACTGCTACCTCCCCTACCCTTAGAAGATTTTCATGGACTTCCACTACCTTGCAGTGACTTGACAACCTTTATTATTTTTTCTTTTTGCCAATATGCTAGTTTAAGTGGTACAATCGTCCATGTAGAGAAATGTGATCAGTGTGCCTAATGTTGGATATTTACATTTGAAAGCATTTGATCTATAAATATGCATTGTATAATACTTTGCTACAAGTTTTAACATCAAATATGACCATTAAAATGATACTTGTCATTGTATTTATTTCTAATATAATATTATACTAGATCTAGCAATGCTTACAACTTACCGGTAAGCAAGTTCAGTTTAATTTTTATCAGAGTAGGAACATGACCATCTCCTTTTTTTTTTTCTAGGGTATCACGGGCCCCTTGACCTGTACCCTGAATTCCACAAGATTGCCAGGGATTCCTCTGTCCATACAGTGCCTGAAGGCAAAACTGTTAATGTGTGTGTAGGGAAAGAATGGTACCGTTTTCCAAGCAACTTCCTCCTTCCAGACAAGTATGTTTTCTTTGAAATAGAGAAAGATATAGTTGTGTTTATTGGTGAACATAGTCTATACACATCTTCATACCCTTCTAGCTTAGATTCAGTCCTTCATTAAGCATTGTTTGTATTTATTTCATTGTATGTTGAATTCTTCTCAGATCATTTGTTGGGAAATACATTTATATTGATACTGATTTTAGATTTTCCAACAGCCTGTTTTTTTTTCCCCTTTGTGAAGATGGCAACTTCAGTTTATTGAGTCAGAGTTCAGAGGTCAACTACCAAAACCATTTAGTAAAGGGGCACAAGCAACAAGAATCATTCCTAAAGATATGAATGACCAGAACAGAGAAGAAACCTCTAGATATGTGAGTGAGAACATTTTCCTTCATTTCACATTCAGCTTTAATATGTTTCATGTTTGTAGTTCTGATGTATTTGCATATTTGAATACAGTGACAGTTTTTAAAGTGCACCTGTCACCTCAGAACTCTAAGGCTAATTTAGGTTGTACTAATGAAATAAATGTTTTGTAAATATATATGTATTTAAAAAAATGTACCTTTATACAGCATTTCTCTCATTTTCCTGGTCAGCCTGCCTTTTCTTTCCCAAGTTCGGTGGGCAGGGCTAAATAATGATTGACATTATAGCTCCTCCAATCAGATCCCTGCTAGATAGTCATTTAAGGGATCTAATTGGAGGAGCTATAATGTCAATCATCATTTAGCCCTGCCCAACCCAACTCAGGAAAGAAAAGGCAGGTTGACAGGGAAAATGACAGACAGAAACACTGTATAAAGGTACTTTTTTTAATGCATATATATACATATGTGTGATGCCATCATGTCAATATGGACCAAAATCTCTGAGGAATGCTTCCAGCACCTTGTTGAATCTATGCCACGAAGAATTGAGGCAGTTCTGAAGGCAAAAGGGGGTCCAACCCATTACTAGCATGGTGTACCTAATAAAGTGGCCGGTGAGTGTATATATATTTACAAAACGTTTATTTCATTAGTACAAACTAAATTAGTATTAGTTTTGAGGTGACAGGTGCACTTTAAGGATAGTAACAAAAGTGATGGAGTTTAACCAATATATTTACGGTGCCCCAAAGAAAGTATAGAGTTTAATTGAATAAGACATGAGCCAGTTCTTTACACACACCAACCACTACATTATAGTTTAGGTCTAAATACAGTACATGATGCCTAGCAATATTGAATAGCAACTGAAACAAGTTAATTTGATGATTTAAAATGTAATACCATATATACTCGAGTATAAGTTGACCTCGTGTATAAGTCGAGGTCAGTTTTTGGGCCAAAAATTATGAAATTTGCTATGACCCTTGTATAAGTCGAGGAAGGAGTGTGGGGCTGTAAAGTGTGTGAAGAGCTGACAGATAGAATCGAATATTACTAGAGTATCTTACCTTCTTTTTGTGTCCATAAAGCTTCCTCTTGCGGCCATAAGCAGTCTATCTCCCACTGAACGCATATCCTATGAATATTCATGAGCCGGCAGATGTGTATCGTCATTCCGTAGCGTGACACGTCTACCGGCTCATAAATATTCATAGGGGTGTACTCGCGGCCATATTCAGTCTGTCTCCCGTTAGTACATCCTATGAATATTTATGAGCCGGCGGACGTGTATCGTCATTCCGTAGCTTGATATATTACATAACTGTGAAAGAGATAAGAAAGGTTAATTGAGGCAGGTAGGAATACTTTTATGCTCTTTGGTTTGTTAAAATTCAAGGGAATCTAAAATATTTAGTTAATCAGTAGGCAGTAATGTGAATAACAACAGACTGGATACAATAAGAAAGGGCATTGATTGACAGAAAAAGTAAGTAATATGAATTAGACCCTAACAATCAGATTCTGAACTACTTACATTTTCAATGTAGAGAAAGCCGTTATGAAAAAGACTAATTAAAAAAACAGAAGGAAGGATACTTATAAATCATTTGTTATATGGCAACATTCTGATATTTCAAAGTTTAAATAAGCTTTGCCTTGTTATGTTTAAATGGACACTAAAAGCAAATGCTTGCTGGAAACCAAACTGGCATGTAGAATGTCCACCTTTAAGTTTGCACTGCACTTGGTACTAGCATCGTGGGCTCAACTGGATGTAAAGGCTAAGTTCACAAAGGATGTAGCCTCCTGATGCTTCCCTTCCCACGTCAGAGTATTGGCCCAGTATTTAGTGCCTCTGTAGTAGTAGTTACATTCTAATTAAATACATTTTTTGGTATTTTTGCTATACAAGAATACTGTTCTTGCTAAATTGTGCCTACCCTCCAAATCATTGGGGCTGGGTTTAGGAGTGTATCACTGCATCTGATAATGTGGTTCAGGCAATGGGTGATTGCACAGCAGGCAGCACTCCCTTTGGATGTGCATTGGAGTGGTACTATGGCTGTACCAAACTTTGTGTGACAGCCAACATCTTTAAGGCTAACTATACCACAGTACATTCATATAAACAAATAGTTCCAGATACTGCTGGGAATTTATAGGACCATATATCAGATATAACAATAGCTTTCATTTAAACTTAAAAGATGTGTTGAGCATACCAAACATCTCCTTACACAGATATAAAAGTGCAATCAATTTTTAGTGCTAATCTATTTTTAGTGCTAATCTATTTTATTTTTAATATTTCATATTTGTGAAACAGGTTAGCATTACCTTTTAATTTTGTAAAGGTATATATCAAAGTGTAAAACATTTAAATATTGCACTTACATGTCTACAAAACTCAGGGGGGAATTCACCATTGAGCGAAGTGAGCTCCGAATTCTTCGGTTTACTTCGTATATGGTGTTGTGCGCTCGCTGATGTCCTGCATGCAGACATCAGCGAGCGCTTTAAAGGGATTCCAGTCTCGGCGAGGCAACTCTTTTGTTCTCGCTGAATCCCTTTAAAGCGCTCGCTGATGTCTGCGTGCAGGACATCAGCGAGCGCATAACACCATGTGCGAAGTGAGCCGAAGGATTCGGAGCTCACTTCGCTCAATGGTGAATTCCCCCCTTAATCCCTTGCTGATTTCTTTACCATTGCCAGTATTGTACATATGTACATAGAAAAAGCACTTTTATTGTTCCTAGTGGTTATATATTACTTTATTTTATGTTATATCGTTTTGCAGTACTTACTGGTTTGCAGAATTGATGTAACACAAAGAAGTTTTTGACTTGAACTTAGGAAACCCTGTGTTACTAACTGCAACAAAGGTATATAAAGAGGAAACTATATTTGCCTATTTTTACTGCTTTGCCAAATAACAGCAACAGTCATTTTATTTTTCACCTTAAAATCATAAAGTTACTTAATTTTAAAGTAATTTCTTCCAACAGTGAGGTTAATTTGTCATGATGTCAGTGATAACCTTTTTTTAAATGCTCATGCTGAGAATATTACTTGGTAAGCTGTCAGCCTTCAATCAGAACAAGACCCTACAATTCTATTTGCAGACCTGACTCACTCCTTAATCAAGGAAAATTCTTTTCTATTTCCGACTACGCAGCAAGTAGCGATTATTCCCTGATGTCACCAGATCTTTTGCACCCACCTGCATTAACAAGCAGTTATTTTTACTAAAGCAAAATGTAAATTCCCTGCTGCTCATTGTAAATACTTTGCTGTATGGTATTGTGACTTGTACTGTTAGAGAGAGATGGGCATTCATGGTGGTGAAAAGCATCTGGTTCATAGAGTCTGTCTAATGTTCTTGTTCCTATCCAAGTAGGTTTGAATGCTTCTTTCCTTTTCACCAGGGGTCCCCAAACCCCTGGTCGCCAGGGCTGGGACTAGGGGTAGGCAGCCACCTAAGGCACTGCAGGAGGGGGGCGCAATCTTGGTGCTCGCCCCCCTCCTTTTCCCTACCCCTACCTAACTCATCACCGGCCTTGCTCAGTCTGCTGTAAAGATTAGTGTTACAGCGC
>WMED01009660.1:0-16184 GCA_019650415.1 Pipa parva | reverse complement strand
TTTTTATTTACGATTTACACAACGTGCCAACTTTTCTGATTTTGGGGTTTGTATTTCCATGAGCTAGTTGTAACAACCAGCAGAAATTCTTCTGGCTGTACTTGGAATACTGGTCCAAGGGAGCAGTAAGCAAGGTAGTTGCTAGAAAACTGAACAAACCATGACATTAATAAGAAATATGTTAAATATCCAGGGCTTTTTTTGTGACGGTACGGGCCGGTACGGCGTACCGGAAAATCTCTGACAGTCTCTTCTATCAGAAAACCGTGTCTATGGCCCCCTGTGCAGACGCCTCCCTGACCGTGCCTGGGAATTAAGCAGGAGCGCTGTTTGTAATTCGGCCGACAAGCGCTTACTGCTCCTGCTCTTTCTCTTCCGTGACGTGGTCTCCCAGGCAGCTACTTTCATACCTCAGAGCCTGTGTAAGTAGCGAGGACTGTACCTTCCTCTGTCCCCGCATCGTACAGCATGTCTAACTCTGTGCAGTGGAGCCGCTCTACTACCGGTATTATTTGTACTGAGTCCTGCTTGGATCGTTGCCAAGGATTTCACTACCCCGTTCTGTGTCTGACATTAATATACATTGTATCAACCTTGCCAGTAGTCTGTGATCTCTTGCCAGTAGTCTGTGATCTCTTGCCAGTAGTCTGTGATCTCTTGCCAGTACTCTGTGATCTCTTGCCAGTACTCTGTGATCTCTTCCTAGCAGCAAGTTGCTACTATTGTAACATCATTGTATTCATTTGTCCAGACATATTTATGTTACAGAGCAGACAACAGGACTCTTAGTTTGGATTGATTTAAGCTTTACTTTTTAATCTTATACGAAGGAGGAATCATTGAATTTGATTTATATGGTTTATTTTACTTTTCATTTCAACTGTTTATGTAATGTCTTTATATTATATGTCATGATTAATTCATGTTCCTTCATTCAGAGTTCGGGTGCCCTGCTCTTTCTATGCCAGTGGTTCTCAACCTGTGGGTCACGACCCCCAATCACGGGGGTTCGAGAACTGCTGCGGCACCCGGAAGTGCCCGCAGGACCCTTCTTATAAGGGTCACGTACGTGATGACATTTCGGCTGAACGTCACCACGTGACAAGCGTACGTGATGACGTTCAGCCGAATGGTCATCACGCAATGCGCGGTGACGTCAGCACCAGGGGTCACGGTGAAGAAAAGGTTGAGAATCGCTGTTCTATGCTATATAACTTCCTTTTGACACAGTGCACACTAGACTATGATTAAGTGCCTGAGGGCGCGAAACGCGTAGGTGCTGAGATTACTTTTATCTTTTTGTCCTTGAACTATTTAAAATGTATTCAATAAACTACATCTAATTTTAGTACTGAATAATGTACTAATAATATAGTACTGAATAATGAGAAATTAATTAATGTGTACCGGAAAATATTTTTTTACAAAAAAAGCACTGTAAATATCTATATGACTTTTTTAACTATTCAGAAAGCTGAGCTTAGTTTTAGCAAGACCATTGTACTTAATCTTATACTCTCTTAATAATGAGTTAAAGGCAATGTCAGATTGAGGGGCACATTAATCAATGTGTAAATTGTCCCATAGAGGTGTGATCTCACTACAATTAGACACTTTGCTAACTTTGCATGTTCAGTATAGATTGTTGTAATCTGTGATGTAGCAACTTCTTGCACAGATTGGGACATTACGCCAAACCTGTATTTATGTACCACTTTGTATCGACCATGTGTGGTTTCTGGGATTCTTCTTAGTACTCTAATGATATTTTATATAAGAGGCATAAAGGAAACTAAAGTCAAAAAATATAAAACAACAGTTAAAATACTTACATTATACTGAGCCAATTAATGACAGTCACGGTATGAGCTGTGCTGTAATTAGCTGGCTTCCGATGCTTCTCCAGACGCTTCTTCAAAGTGCTGGCTGACTGGCAGCCAGCGCTGCAGCTCCTCCCACCCTGTTATACCACGGATGTTTTAGGGCTTAAACATCATCACGTTCATTGCGGGAGCCAATGAGAACGCTCCCTGCAATGAGCATGATGATGTATAAGGTCAGAGAAGGAGAAGAAGGAGCAGAACACTGGCTTCTCAGTCAACCAGTGCTGTGCAGGAAGCGTCAGGACTTTAGACTGTGACTTTAATCAATCGGCTCATTATAAGGCAAGTATTTATACTGTTGCCTTTTATTTTTCGACTTTAGGTCTCCTTTAAGAAATGTGGCCAAGTGGTGACATAGGCTTAATGTAATTGAATTAATTGTAAAGAAATTGTTCTCCGGTGACAATACCAGTAACCAGAATGCTGTAAAAGGTGACATTGCCCTTTCTCATGGCAATTCATGTGTATTGCTAGCACGTCGTCATTAATATGGAAAAAGACAGGTATGATAGCTTTGTCAGTTTCAAAACAGATCCATATAAATATGACAGCACTTCATTTCAGTATCTCTGTTTATGCCAAATTCGCAAGCGCTACTATTCACTTGAAAACAATCAGAAATTACAATGAAACAATTTGGTGGATCGCAGCAACAATATGTTCAATCTTAAATATGATTTTGTAACACACTGGATGAATTGATACAAATTGTCACAAATTCATCTGATCAGGAAAATTCACTCTTTGATAAATAAACCACTTAGGACCTGAAGACCTTTAATGCACCTTCCTGACCCACTACCATAACTGCCTTAGCATCATGCTTTCCATTTCTGAATGGCAAATACAAGACAGGGAATAAGTAATTCTGTATGAAAAAGAATGAAAAAAATAAAAGGTATGATAAAAGAAGTGCTGCTCTAGGCCTGTTGCAATCATTGCTTATAATCTGCATGATGTCAAGCCAGGCAGTTTTTGAACAATATCAATTTGAGAAGATTCACTGAATATTTTTAAGCAAGTCGTGCATTGCAGCTTTGAATAGAAATGAAAAATGAAGACGTTAAACTAATATTATAATTCTGAATGTTTAATTTTTAATATTCTGTATTTGATTTATAAAGCAATGTACAGATCATGGGAAAAAGTTTATTTCCATTATACAGGAATCATTTTTATTGTGACAGTCATAAGTAAATGATGCTTTTTCTTACCAAGTTTGAGATAACATGTTTTTATATCTCCGTTCATGGGGTGGAGAGCCCTGCAGGTAAATTCTTTTCCACTGTAAGCTGCATTGGGTTTGAAAACATATATGTTGGAAGATTCTTTTGAGTCTCCAATTATTTTATTGTTCCACTCCAGCATAACACGAGGTAGACCCCCAAGCCATTCACAGGTCAACATGACATACTCATCAAGTTTTGTGGCTACGGCTGTGCAAGCGGGACCTCCATCAGGAACAGCTATTGGTTAGAAACAAAAAAATGTTTTATTATAAAAGAAAAAGCAGATATTCTAAATATTCAAACATCAAGTAGAGGTTATTGCTGAATCTTATTTATCAGGAATTTCCTCTTCTGAAACATCTATTGGCCTATATTAACTTCTGAGTCCAGTAGAGATACATCAGGTTCATAAATAACTAATCAATCTGATGAAGATCGCACATTAGAATAAAATTCCAGCCCTCAAGAAACACCAAGAAAGCCTTCAGCTAGGTCCATTGGGTTTCATGGAACTGATGAGACACGCATTCAGTTTAGACCCCCTATGTCCATCCTGAGGCCACACACTGACATTGTATATTTATCTGACCATTAGACTAGTCTACCTCTCCTATTGAAATTACTACATCTATTTGGCCATCTCTCATTATAAAATTAATTCATATAAAAACACAGGCACTCTTAGCTTTGTGTATTGAATATTAACAACCAAGTATCCATGTCAGCAAGACTTCATTAAAGGCGAATTTTTAATAAAGTTGATTTTGCATTTTCGAGTTTATTCCCACAAGATCTCAGAAGTTTCTCATGGTAAATATTAATCGATTTTTTTCCATCAATATTTACCGACAGAAACTTTTCGATCTAATTTTTCAATGGAAAGGTAGCCAGCCATACTACTAACATAAAGTAGAGCTACTTTTCCATTGAAAAATTTGATCAAAAGACTCAATCTAAAAGTTTCTGTCGTAAAATATTGATCGAAAAAAATCTCGAGATATTTACCACAAGAAACTTATGAGATTTCATGGAAAGAAACTCAGAAAAGTGAAATCAGGCTTTTCCTAGTTTATTAAATTTCGTCCTTTAAGAGTTAATTAAGTGACTAAGCATCCAGAACTTTTCTTTATGTATTAATTTAATCAAAATAATACTTTAATTAGAAGACAAGACTTTTGTACCTGTATGTTTCATGGTTAGGTCAAATTTCTATTAAGGTGTTGTTCATACACAAATATATATATATATATAAAAAAGACTTCTAAATGTTTTATCAAAATGATATATGGGCAAATAGTCAAAAGTAGATTATATACACTGACAGAAACAGAGGGGTTAGGGATCCACTAATATAAAGTGGGTTCATGCAGTTATTATTTACATTATTTTTTACAACTCCACCTGAACATAATTGAGTCTTACCTCCACAGACTCTGCTCCTAATAATTTGATTAAGGTCTGGTGAACGTACTTATTCTTTATTTTGAGCCCTTTTTACTTCCCATCTTAAGCACTTATTTTGGAAAGAACTAAAATAGCCAGAAGAAAGAAAGGCCCTTGATAGTGTAGCGTTACACTGCCACTAATATTGCAGCTTCTATAACAATTTTTCTCCTGATGAAGCTGGTGGCAAACCAGAGAAAGGCGTTGAGAAGATTATCTGCATTGCCTGTACATTCTTTCTTTGTGCACTGTACTCCTTGTTGTTTGTGAGTATATATTTATTTTTAATAAATATTGGTTCATATCAGAACGCTACACTATCAAGGGCCTTTCTTTATTCATTTGCATACCCTGCTGTGAGGATTGGGTTGATGTGAACCATTGAGGGGATATTCCTATTATACAGAACCTTTCCGCTTATGTCATTTCATCTCAATTGCTGATTAAAAGGATCATTTATGGGCCTTTTTATTTGAGTCCATCTGGTGAGTTCAACATCCTGAGAGGTTGGTTCACCTGGGGAGTTGTTTTTCAGATTCACTTATTTTGGTTTGGGATTGTTATTTTACACATCTCACCCCAATTTTTTGAGTTTTTTCACACATCCTTTATCCCATGTGGGGTGTTTTATTTAAAACTCATTACACTAAGGGAGATTATTTCTCTCCCTTTTCTTTTGATTTTGGGCTTCCTCAGGTCTGAAGAGGATAATCCATCTTGTGCATTTTGTCGTTTGAAGGGTAATTGGGAAGGTTACCCTAGAAAGGAAGCGCATACATTGACTTTTATTGGACTTTTTCATCACTTTCTATTTTATCCATCTGTTTTATTTTTGATTGGCGCTACACTATTTGCTGAACTTTTTTGTTTGGTATAATTTTTCCTGACATATGAACATATGTAAAAGCTCTGTAAAATGTTCTGGCTTGTATAGCTTGTATTTAACCGTGTCCATACTACTTCAGACTTATTGTTAAGGCTGTGGGTTCATCCTTTTTAGAGTTCCACCCTTAAAAAAATAAGGCTACCGTAGACTCTCTGACACCAAGTGCAGTGACAGATTTACTTACTACTCTTTGGGTTTTATTTTGCATTATTCAGCATATACGTTTGTATGATGACACCAAAGACATATCTCTAAACTACATTTTACAACATATTACAACAATATTCATCACTGGTTGTATTCTGCTATTAAAAACATGGAAAAGAGACAAAACAAACTTACACAAAAAAACCTACAACTTTGAAAATTTTAAAAATGACAAGCACTGTAAATGAGCACATTGTGGGGGGGTCACTCAAGCTCCCACCAGCACAAAACACCACCTCAAGACAGACTTCTTCTGGACCTCATTAGTACAGGGCAGATTCTTGAAGGTTTCCCAATATAACATAAAAATAATTCTCTGTATACATCATGCCTCACCACTTCTATTTTATAAATACTGTCACGTTTAGACTTAGAGGATTCATCTCTAAAGTCCAAATTCGACTGTTGAATTCTCAAACTGCGGATTCCTGTACCAAATACGCTACTGCGACAATTTCCCCATTGTAAAGTTTCGACCATGGCAATTTATAAAGTTGCAACTGTGAGTTTTCCATAGTAAATTCATGACAGAGACAATATTGTCATTAAAAAAACTGCAACAGTAGCAGCCTATGGCGACTGTCTTTAGCTGGCAAATTCACACCTATATGCAACAATTCGGACTTTAGTGAATAACCCCCTCAATCCTCATCTTTTCATTGACTGACAAAAGTAAGCAAAGATACAGATAAACAGAAAGAAAAATAGCTGAACTGCTTAGCTTTACATCATTATTTAAACCTAAGGGGAAAAAAAGAAGTTCTACTTACTCACGGTTGTGGAACACTCAAGCTTCCTCTTGAGAGCTGGATGTGAGATACTGCAGGTGTAGGTGGTCCCATTCTGTATATCTTTCCCTTTCTTTATTTTGGTGGCATTTGAGTAGAAGACAGCCTCATTTTCGTTTGTTTTTATCCATTGCAGCTGTGCCAGAGGTAGTCCACCAGTCCATAAACACCACAGAGCTACCTCTGTGTAGTCATTGTGTGACACTGCTGTACACGTAGGAGATCCTTCAGGTAAATCTGTGCACAAAAGACAGTAAATAGCCGCCAAAAGTATAACGAGTGAGGGTGTAGTGTTTTGGTTTTTAATCAGTCCCCTCTGGTTATACAATTCAAATTAAAATTTTATTTCAGAAAAAAAAAAAAATGCTGTTTTAATGGCATTTTCCAGTGATTATAACTAGGTGTAAACACACTAAGTGGAAATGTACTGCAATCTGTAGTGCCCCTCTTTGGAAATTTCAGAAGGGAAAAGTAGCTGTTGTCTTTACAAACCAATACATTTTTACTGAATGTAGGATACATACAGTACAATTCCCTTGCTCTCAGTCCTGTGCTATATCAAGTGTTTTAGCTTGGTAAGCTAACACTGCCGGAGTAAAACCAATTCATAATTTTTCCAATAAACTTATATAGCCTCTGTCAAGGTGTAACATGCATACAGTATTTATTACTGTATGTTCAAATGGATTTTAAATTATTAATGCAGTACAAATCAATCTATGCTGCTCACGTAATCTTTCAAAGGGAAATCCCCATTTAATAGTGAAACAAGTATTCACAACGTTTCAGGGGGCAACCACCTCCCTTCATCAGCTGTACACCTAATCAGCAGCTTGGGTTTACTTATTCAACAAAACATGGGTTGGCTGGAGGACTTCCTAGCTAGCTCCTGGATAAAAAGGAAAATTCTAATTTAAGTCATGAAAGCAAATTTAGGTGGGAGACTTAATACAATGCTCTCTGCAAAATATAAGCAAATTAGCCTCTCCAGAAAAAAGGAAAATGTCTGTAAATTTTACCATGCGAAACATGTGAAGTTTGATAATGACACCCAACACACTAATGTATTAGAGCTTACACTTTATACAGCTCTTCTAGAATCAACTGTTTTGACCTTTCTGGTCATCTTCTTTCTACCAGCTCAGAGAGTCTCCGTGGCTTTAATGAGTTTCATTTATAGAAGCCGCCTCTATGGCATTGTGCACAATGGCTAGAACGATCTGCCGTCTACAGATGAGGACTAAAAGGAACAAATTTCACTACAGGTGGTTATTCTACGCCAGTAAGTACCTGTTTGTTACTCTTAAAAACTAAAAAAAAATAAGTGTTTGGGGTGTTTCTCGAGCTCCCTATGTTTTATATAATAGAATTTGCAGATAAACTCTCTATATTCGTCAAAATGAATTTGCATATATTTTCTAGGGAGCACAGTAATAAGTCACTTTACTTAGTTCTGCTTTGTTACCTAACTGAGGACTTACGCAAGTGCTACTTATTGAAGCAGCCATCTCCTCGTTGGCTGCCATAATAAATAATGTTTTCTGCAATTATTAAACTTCCATTGCTTATATGTTTTCGCCTGTGCCTTTGAGAGCGATTAGTGCTCCTACCTGGAATGATTATGTAAATATGATAGCAGCAGGGAATAGTATGTTCATTAACCTATTGGCAGGAAACCTTAGATTCAGAATAAGCATCAGCCTGAATCATTTTCAAAAATGTAAAAACTATATATTGCATATTCTTTATTGAATAGCCAATGTAATACTGAATCATAGATGGAGAACATTTAATTTTGAACATTATTTATCTCAAAAGAAACAAAAATGATGTATTACCTGACCATACCAAGCAGTAATTGTGGTCCTGGTGCATTAACACTGATCATGATCACTTACTATACGTGCATATCAGCATTCACACGCACACATACAATATGCCTTCAACACACTATGGAAAATGTGCCCTTTGTAAATAGAATTCATCTTTTATCTGTAAAAGCATCAAACACAAAACTAAAAGCAGTTTGACTAAAGGTACAAACAACTATGTATAGAGAGTCTGGAGTCTTGAGATAGCATGAAAGCTTGATTAATAATGAGAAATGAGAGGAGTTTGTTATTATCTCACAAAATCAGAGGAGAATTGGAAGGACGGGTTTCCAGTCCTTGTTGGAAAAGGCAGCTGGGTTATATGGCGAGTTCAGCTTCCAGCAATTTATAATTATCTACAGTTTTTACCATAAATTCAAAAATACAGCTCAAAGCTGTTTTTGCATTGGATAGTACGCATGAGCAGTCTTGAGGACAAAACAGTGTAAGAAACGCCATAGAAACTTTTATGTACATGCAGACATTTATGTACTAACCTCACTATACCACTACTGTCCTCTACATACATCCATATCACCATGATAGGCACCCATATAGACAGTCACATACTCATTTTTCTTTATTCTTAAAACTGCAATTACAGTAAAATGATGGCTAGTGAATTTGGTTACCTACTCACTTATTTTATGGGTAAATGTGAAATTTATTTAATCAAGAAAAATTACTTAAATATTAAGATAAACCATCCACATGGGAGCAGTGCAAATCTGCCATTCATAACTTATCTAAACTAAAATAAATGCACCACAGTATCAAACTAAAGGGTTGATTCAGTAACAGAAGCAATATTTCTAGAGTTCTAGTCACCCATGGCAGCCAATCAGAGATTGGCTTACATTATGCTAGCAACCTTTTATCAGTGAATGCTAACTAACTGCTGATTGGTTGCTATTGATTACTAGACCAATGGAAATATTGCCCCTGTTGATAAATTACTCTTCAGAAAAATAGATAAGGGGCAGAAAAGTAAAAATTAGAATCATTTTGCTTTATTATATTTAGCATTTGG
Organism: Pipa parva; assembly: GCA_019650415.1. Taxonomy (NCBI): domain Eukaryota; kingdom Metazoa; phylum Chordata; class Amphibia; order Anura; family Pipidae; genus Pipa; species Pipa parva. The sequence continues at coordinate 6,847 of WMED01009660.1, read as the reverse complement.
CACTGTGTCTTTTTTTTTTTTTTGCATTTAGCCTATGTTTTTAGTTTAGAGTTTTTCGCTGATGATCCAGATTTAAATCCATTGTTCTTTAAGGCTTTTAAACAGAAAATTGCAAATCTGTTTTGTAAAGGTTTTCCCAATGAACTCCCTTAGATTATAAATGAGGGTTATGAATCAAACTCTAAATGACTCTAAATGAAATGTATCTAACAATGATGATGAAAAGCAGACACATCTGTTTTTAAAGATTAATTAAGTGCTATACTGGAATGATGTGGTACCCAAAAAATGGAATTATAGCCAAAACCTTTCTGCTTGTAACTAATTAGAGTAGAAGAATGTGTCACAAGTATAGAAAGAGCTAAAAGAGACCAGTTTTTGTAAACTATTACAAACTAGGAACCAGGGATCAAATTTCAAACGCCAGGAGAAATTTCAGACTCGTAACTGTTGCTGAAAGAATGGAAAACCTCTGCCAGTGCAGATGCTTAACAACTCCCATGATCCTTTGCTCTTACAGCTTAGACTGAAAAGAACAGAAGATTTCTATTCGGTAGAGTTGTGCAGGTTTTATTCTCCGTATCAATCAACCTTTCTTAACGGCAATGTGAAATGCGACGTATACATTAACATAAATATAATGAAAAACCATATAAACTGTGAAAAATGTTATATCATTATCATTTATTAATAGGACCCATATATTGTGCAGCACTATACAATAACATTGCAAATACATAGAAATACAATGTTTACTAATTGAAATATTGCATACAAGCATGGACCTAGGAAATATTCTTATAAGGGAATAACAACAAACTTAGTATCAAGAGGCAGTCTCCATTTCATGCAAAAAGATTCCCATTCAGAAACGGTCTCGTCTTTGTATCAAGGGGTGGCGTTTACCCAGATGGGTTGGGTTAACGGCAACACAAATGTGGATTAATGTTATGCTGTTATGGGAAATATGGCTCTATTGTGTATCAGGGCTGCATTTATTTCACAGTAACAACTTCATCTGCCACTGAACAAGGGATATTAGATAAATGGATAGACTCCCAAGAAAGTGAAAAACAATTAAGAGTAAAATGAAAAAAAAAAAATCTATTTAAGTCTACGCAAGTCAATTTCGCTTCTGTTTCTTTTAATATTTAAGTTTTATGTGCACAGAAGTGTTATACATCACAAGACATTTCTCAAACCAGTAAACAAAAATGGCAGTCAATAAAAGCAAACCGTATCCAATCATTTGTTGTTGAGACTATATAGAGCATATGATAATTATATTATAATAATAGAATCATTATTTTCTTTGATAACAGAGAATGAAACAATAGTTATTTCTGTTGTTAGCCACAAGTGTAGATTATATATACAGTATATATATATATATATATATATATATATATATATATATATATAAAACAAAATGTGACATAATGGGGTTCACACAATAACTGGCAAGAATATGCGCTGTGCTGTCAGCAGAAACATATTTAGATTGTATTTTGGTGCCATTAGAATTCTAGTGTAGCCCTGCGGGATTACTGTCAGTCAGGCTCTGCTTGGAATGCTTGGTACTGTGGTACGGTTAGTTCAAATAAAGTATCATATAATACCACAGTACTCATCTTTCTAATTAGTCAACTGGACTAATACATCTGAAACCATTGCGTAGTACGCATATGGAGAAGATTAAAGTATTGGTACTGTTTGTGGTTTAGTGGCTATTTAGTCACTATTATACAAAAATCCTCACACCCTTTATCTAAATAACAACAAGTTTCGCTATCTTGTGGGAATAACCCATCAACAAGAGGGGAACCGTAACAATGTTTTAACAGTAATCTGATCCCATAAAGCTAGAAGGAAGCCTGGAAAAAAAGCAATGTAACTGTTTCTGCATGTGCGCAGACTGAGAGAAGTACAGTCCCAGGACATAACGTTCTTGGTGCCCATAATGACAGCTGGCACACCTCTTACTGCCTATGGGGGTTATTCACTAAACTGTCGAATTCTCAAACAGCGGATTCCCCATTGTAAAGTTGCAACTGCGACAATTGTGAGTGTGACAAATTTCCTCTAATAAAGTTACGACTGTGACAATATTCTCATTATAAAGAGGCGACAGTCTATTAGCTGGTGAATTCACACCTTTACGCAACAATTTGGACTTTAGTGGATAACCCCTATTTATGCTTTGTTACTAAAGTAATAGGAATGTGTTTTTTTTTTGTGTTTTTTTTAGAAAAACCTTATAAAAACCACCTAAAATACTGCTTCTGAAAATGCTCAGTCTGTTAGAGGTTGGAATTTACTTCTCAAAATGCCCTGAGCTGAGTACATTTTGTGTGGGGGGATAGCTTGAGTTACTGCAGGATTCTTTATCTAATTCAGATGTATCAGCTTAAAAAAAATGGGGATTATTCATAATTTCCCAAAACTAAACATGGCTTCCTTGTGCTCGCTGAGATGCACATAACCCTATTGTTGTTTGTAATTACCTTGCTAGCAATTAGATTAAAGATGCCAAGATTGCTAGGCCACATTCTAGGGGCAGGTAAACTTTACAAAGTGCAAGGTAATAAGATCCAAACCCAGGTTTACCCATGCCCATATATTTCTGTGATAATATAAAAGATGAGTTTTCCTAGTACAAAAAGAAAAAAAGGGGAGGAATGATCCAGGTGTATAGTATGGGGTACTTAGGGTTAGAAGGCCATAGTACTTTAATGGAGAACTAAAGTAAAAAAAAAAAAAACAGTACAGTTAAAATCCTTACCTTATACAGAGCCGAATGATTACAGTCACAGCATGAGCTGTGCTGTAATTAGCCGGCACCCAAGACTTCCCCCGATGCTTCTTCACAACGCTGGCTGACTGAGAAGCCAGCGCTGCAGCTCCTCCCACCCTGTTACACCTTGGGTGTTTCAGGGCTTAAACATCAACATGTTCCTTGCAGGGGCCAATGAGAACAGTCCCCGCAATGAGCGTGATGATTGAAGAGGCTGGTGAAGCAGGAAGAAGGAGCTGCACGCTGGCTTCTCAGTCAGCCAGCACTCTGTGACGGAGGCATCGGGGGAAACATCGGGTGCTGGCTAATTACAGCACAGCTCATGCTGTGACTGTAATCAGTCGGTTCAGTATAAGGTAAGTATTTTAACTGTCTTTTTTATTTTTTTACTTTAGGTAAGTAACAAAGGGTGTCTTAGCCCTAAGGTATACACTAGGCCACAAAACCTTGATTTAAACTAAACTGACAGTGAATACAAATAAGCAAAATTCATTTTTATTTTATCAATAATATATCAAATTATAGTATTTAAGTAGTATGAATAGTATATTCATCCCAAAATGCAATATGTTGGAGATATATTGGGTAACAAAGGGCAAGAGGCTGTCCAAATTGTTTCCCTCCAGCTGTTCGTGCATGACAACCTTGCAGTTCTGCACAGGATGCTGGGATTTTAAAAGCAGCTGGAAAGACCCAAGTTGGATGACTCTGCCGTCAAATAATTAAATTTCTGGCTCACTTACAATATACGGTGAGGCTGATTGTGTATTTGGTGCTTTTGTCCAGTTGCTTATTCATTGCCATACACGTGTACATGCCAGTTTGACTTCTTGAGATTTTTGGAATGATGAGTAACTGCTGATTAAAAACCTGAGTGTTGTTATAAAACCAAACATAGTCGCAGGGAGGGTTGGAAGAAGCTGAGCAGTTCAGCATAACCTCTTCTTGCTCAATGGCAACATATCCATTCTCACTGGTGGCATATGGCAAGATACTGATGACTGGTTCATCTGGGCCATCTGAAAGATTCCATTTTAATTTACAGTCAGATTTTGAAATGATTTTATATACAGTATTACAATTACAAACCTTGAATTTCACAGTGATGTGCATGTTTATCTGTCTCTGATACACCAAGGCCCCTGTAACCACTTCCCACTACCCAAAGGCCTCTGGGAAAGAGGTACACTAAGTGTGTTTCTTTGGGAAAGGTGGAGGTGGGTGCAGTATTTTTGCTGGGCTATTGTAGCATTGGTATGCTAGTCTTTCCATACCGCTCTGTGTTCCTAGGCACAGGAACATAAATACACAATTTAAAATTATTGTATCTGCTGTAGAAGCATATAGTTTTCTAAATAAAAACAGATATCCATACACCTACAGAGCAAAAGTTTTTGAGGCACAAGTGGGGAAGGCAATACTTAGTATTGGAGCAAACTTTTTATGCAAAAAGTGTCTAAAAAGTAGAGCTATCTATATTCACCAATTGCACAAATTTATTGAACATCCTTTGCCTAAAGCAGCGGTTCTCAATCTAGTTGAGACTGAGACCCCCCCCCTCGGCACTGACATTTGGGCCTGATGTCATCATGTCACGTGATGACATTCGGGCGAAACGTCATCGCATTGCATGTCACATAATGACATTTGGGTGAAACATTATCATGTTCGGGTCCAACGTCACCGCGCAGGAACCCTTATAAAAAGGGACCTGCGCTCACTTCTGGCTTCACAGCGTGTTCGCGACACCTGTGAGAGCGTTGTTCGACCCCCAAAGGGGTTGCAACCCACAGGTTGAGAACTGCTGGATTAAAGGCTTTCATTTAATGCCACAAATTCAAATCTATTTAGATCCAAATAATAAAAGGGTGAGAATAAAAATTTGCTCCAAACCCAAATAAAATATGTTTCACTTTTTTAATATACCATACATAATGAGGAAAAGGAAGATTTCTCTTAATGCAGATTACTTTACTGTCACTTTACTGAGAATAGTATAGCCATGTATGACAGTTTCTTTCAAAATTGTTGTTTGGATAATTAGTCTAGCTGTGGTAAACTAAATAATATATATTAATTATAATATCAATTTAAAAGGAACCCATTGGTCTATATAAGCCCCACAGTTAACAGTAAATGTCAGTGTAAACTAGGGGTTTGCGATATGTATCGTTCACGATACTATCGCACACTGAGTTGTACCGATATTGCAAAACTGCAATATCGGGTAATCGTGGGCACCTGTGGAGCTTCCAGGAGGTGGGGATAAAGCAGCCGACTCAGCACAGTTATAAAGAAAGGGAGAGAGACACTCACCTGCGCAGACGCACTAACAGCCGATAGCTCATTAAAACGAAGTGAATTCAATATTCACTTCGTTTTAATGAGCTATCGGCTGTTAGTGCGTCTGCGCAGGTGAGTCTCTCTCTCCTTTTCTTTGTAAGTGCGCTGAGCCGGCTGCTTTATCTCCACCTCCCGGAAGCTCCACAGGCGCGCACGGTCACACACCAAGACAGGATCAAACTGCAGAGGATGAGGAGGATTATCGGCAGTTACCGATATCGGGTAAGTAAAATAAAAATCGCAATATGGTTTTTTTTTTATATCGCCCACCCCTAGTGTAAACACAAAGTTATGAAGTCTAAGGAATTATCTATAAAACACCTAGACAGGTTTGTAGCAATGCACACAAATGATGAGGGGGTACAACAATTGTTACAAATTTGAAAACCCCAGTTCAAAATGTTGGAATAATACTTATTACTGTGTGCAACAACCACTTCAGTAAGTATTGCTTTTGTCTAGGGATATTGTCATTGTTGATAAAATTAGGATGTTTTTTAAAAAAAAACTCTGTGTAAAGAGGAAACAGTTTAGACTTTGCTTGCTGCAGAGAGACTGATATGTGCAGACATGTTTTCCTGTGTACTGAGAAGTTATGCTCATTCTGTTCATAAATAAATTTCCTTTTGCTGTTTCACTACTGGAGAATGATCTGGATAATCTGCTGCTAACAGGTTATGGGTCCAGTATTCAAGTATTTCAGTATCGCAGTATAACAGTAAATTGTGAACTGTAAAGAAGGGGTAAATAAGAAGATAAGATGCTGCCAGCACCAATCCTGTGAAATTCTCAGTGCCAAGAAACCAGAACTACCAATCCTGGAAATTCTCAGTGCCAAGCCTGACAAACCAGAACTACCAATTCTGGAAATTCAAGGTGAAGATGCTTCTAATAAGAGAAGGTATGTGGAAATATACACAGGAGCCCAAGCCTGATCCTCCATCAGAGAAATGGATAGAGAAGGATCAGAAAGCACAGAGCACTATCTCCCTCACTATAGATGATGACCAGATTGTACACATATGCAAATGTAACACTGCAAAGGGCATGTGGGAGGAGCTACAGAAAGTGCATGGAAGAACAAATCTCAGCAATAAGCTTTATCTAATGAGGAAACTGTATCAGTCCAAATTAAGTAAGGGCCAGAATATGCAGGACTACATCAGAAACACCCTAGTGGAGCATCTGCACGGAATAGGAGAAGACATAAAAGACTTTCACATTGCTGCACTGTAGATAATTCTTTAAGTTACAGGAAGCCAGGGAGCAGAGTGAGGTTGGGAGAAGGGCCGTCCTCTCTGTAGAGAGAGAATTCTGGCAGCAGAGTTTAGAATAGATTGGAGAGGAGAGAGGTAGGAAACTGAAAGGCCAGATAGAAGAACATTGCAGTAATCCAAGCGAGACAGGACAAGAGCATGCAAGAGGTTATTAGCAGTGGAGCGAGAGAGAAAGGGGCGGATCTTGGCAATGTTGCGAAGAAAGAATCGACAGGATTTAGCAGTGGAAGAGATGTGTTTAGAGAAGGAAAGAGCAGAGTCAAAAGTCACTCCAAGACAACGAGCAGAGGTTACAGGGTTGATATTCGCACCATTCACTTGAATGGAAAATGTAGGAACAGGACCAGGTTTGGGTGGGAATATAATCACTTCCGTTTTAGCGAGATTTAACTTAAGGTGGCGCTTGGCCATCCACAAGGAGATTGCCAGAAGA
>WMED01009659.1:0-16187 GCA_019650415.1 Pipa parva | reverse complement strand
AATCACATATATGTGACATATGTTGTGTCACAACATTTCTCCTGAGGAAGCTGATAGATTAATCAGCGAAACGCGTCGAAATATCGAATTGGCTACCTGTGAGAGATACCCTGACAAGCGCTTGTCTGCAATTTTAATTGTAAGTTACTACTAATAAATTCCAAAAAGTTTTTATTGTGGTTTACTACATCTTTTACTTGTTTTATCATATGGTCATTGTATGGAGAGGCATAGACCTACTTCTGCAGAGTTCAAAGATCTACAGCAAGTACAAAGTGTACAACGCCAGAAGCACCAGTGATATCTGGTGAGTGCACCCACTCAGGGGGGTCCAAACAGGTCCCACCCTGACAACAGCACGAATCCTTGTGTTTTCTCATGGTCACAAGTTGCACAAGTTGTTATTAAGAGTCAAAACACATCACAAGCATGTTTAATAACTTGAGTGTGAACTACAACATTATCCTTTCACTGAATCCTTTATTGTGCCTTACTTATTAACTGTATTACACCAGAGGAGTATACTTTTCCTCTTTCTCCAGCGCATCCCACCTACGGTTGTTGTCGCAGCATCCTATCTCATCTAATACTAATTTAGGTTGTACTAATGAAATAAATGTTTTTGTAAATATATATTTATTTTAAAAAATGTACCTTTATACAGCGTTTCTCTCTGTCATCTTCCCTATCAGCCTGCCTTTTCTTTCCCGAATGGGGTTGGGCAGGGCTAAATGATGATTGACATTATAACTCCTCCAATCAGATCCAGATTCCCATATTGTCGGTGTCCAATTGTGTGATAGGACCATGTTACACATAGAGATTTATATCTCCTTCTTGTTATTCATAAAAAGCCACACATGACCACAAGGTAGATTGATTGCAACTTTTGGAAACAAGAAATCATTTTGGCAGCTACGTATTTTTGCTATAAATCTTCGTGTATGAAGGATCTGAGATTCAGTGACAATTGCTTATTGCTCAGTGCTATAACTGTACAGTAGAGTATAATACCTTTATAACCTAGATCTCATTTTTACTAGTTTAGTTCCATGTTCCCAGCACTAAAAACTGAATTTCCTGCTGCCTTAGTTTACCACACATTGCGTCATCTCACTTCCCAACATATGCGGAGATATTTATTATGATTATTCCATTCGATTAGCTTTGCCCTGTTTCTCTGTCTTCATTTCCCTGTACTTTTTGATTCTGCTGCTTCAATAAAAAAAAAAAATTTCAATAAATTTTTGATAAAAAAATTTTCCACTGTACATAAAATGTTGACAGCAGCAGAGAATGCAGTATGTATGTATAATTTTATTTATAAAGCACCACAAATTTACGCAGCACTGTACAATTCAGCAATATCAATATAATACAGACATGGGAAAAGCACATTACACAATACAAATGAGTAAATTACAAGCATAATGTATGGATGCATCACTTTAAGTGCCAGGTCATGACTGACACAAGAAGATAGAGTTCTTTTTATTGAGGTTCAAATTCCATTTCAGATCAATATCCTTTTTCGAGGGGAAAACTTTTTCAACTGTAGCTAAGTGACAGGACCAACTCCGTAGGGTATAATGGTTTATACCAGCCTGAGACAGGCAAGCCCTTTTTGGTCTGTAAAATTCTCTTTGAACAACTTCTTAAATAGTGGAAAATGACAAAATCATTAAATAAAACAGTCTGTTTCTCCAGCGTTAACTAGTTGAAAAACTTTTTGACTTTTATAGAAATCCCCCCTCCCCCATGGAGTTTGTTTAAGGTAGTCTGTTGATGTCCAAGCCAGGAGGAGATCACAAACTGCAAGACCTATAAGACTAAGTGGTATAATTTGAAGCAAATGGACCCCAGTACAAAATTTTGGACTGAACTCCTTTTCTTCCTAAACTCCCATACCCCCTATATTATCACTATTTGTCGCTATCATTTAGTCCAGGCATATGGAGTTAGAAACTGGCTAGCTAGTTTATAGAGAAAACTGTTTGTGGGGATTGGGGCCACAACGGTCCCTGGGCCTTGGTTTATTGCTACTAATTTAAACTAAAAAATGTGTATGAATAATGCAGATCTTGGACAGGTTTAGGGGAATAGAATTCTCTAATGAGTACAGTCTAAATAACAGTGAGGGGTCTTTACATTTATATCTAATCAATTTACCAGAACCATTACAGCACTGTAGTTCCAATTTCAAATAACCTATCTCCTAATTCCATGGAAATAACTTACATGTGAAAATCGCTTTAAACCGAAGACCAATTATGACCTGCTGAACTTTAAGTAGAAATAAAATGTACCAACAGCTGTAGATTTCCGTAATTTCCTTAATGTTATTTACTCAAATTTACTTGTTAGGATATGGCAACAAACATTTCCTGTTTTTTCAGGTTAACGCACAATTAGCCCATTAGCTGCTTCAAATACCTTGAAGAAATAATTCTGAGGTGTGTGATAAATTTTAAACCTCACCTGTTGGCGGGTATTAAGGACTGGACTTCAACAGCTCTGTTTTACATCACAATATATATTTATATTGCAAGGAAGAAAAACAGCACATTGTTTTACGGAATGTGGTTACTAGTAGCTGTATCATTTTAAGACATCACCCTGAATTACTTTATGCTAAACATATGCTTTGTGACACGTGCAAAAGCAACATTTAACCTCTTAGCTCATACAGAATCTTTCAGAGTCAAGTGGTTTTCGTTTACAGCATTGTGCGAAGCTTGTTATTAGCAGGTTCTGTACATTTTTGTACACGGATTATAAAACCAGCTAATTGTTTCAAAATTTCATACACTCCCCCAAAACAGTCTAATTGAAAGTTTTGGCTAATCAATGGTGCATGTAGAATTCATGGTATATATAAAATTTGTATGAGTCGTGTGCATAAAAAAAAAAAAACTGGGATCTAAGAAGTTCCAATAAAGAGGAAAATGTCAAGCACATTTTCCCAGTAAAGTACGAAGACTTTTATGAAAAGATTTAAATAGCATACAAAGATTAATGTGACACATTTTCTTTTTGGTCCACACATTAAATGTAAGACTGAGCCGATTGTGGCATGGCATTTAGCCAAATAATGACCTAGAGGAAAACACAGAACCTTAATGCAAGGAACAGAGCTCATTACCAGAGTTTCAACGTATATTTATATTTTGAATGTGCAGTCAAAAAACGGATCGTTTTTCACTTTTTTTTTTTTTATTGGAAATAAACCTGCGAGTATAAGATACTGGATGAAGGAGGGCAGGTGTTTGTCGGGATTTTTTTATTCTCGGCGGCTGGACAAGCATTTGTTTAAACCTGGAAAGAGAAATGGACGCCTTCAAGATGAGTCTGTGTAAGAAGTGAGTTCCCTTTAAAGAAGAACTAAAGTACATTTAAGCATAGGGGGCGAGGGAACTTGGGGAAAATAAAAGAACTTACCATTGGATGTTTTTTGTCCCCTGCTGCCTACTCCTTCTTGATCAATCTGCTCTTCTTCACTTAATTTTAATTCCAGCTTCACAATCCAGACACAGCTCTGCCTCCTCTCCTTCCTCATCAATGCAAACATGCGCAGAGGCGGTATGAGTTTCCAATATTGCTAATTCATAGGAGCACACTGGGAATAAGAGAACAGACAGGAACTGTAGCTGGATCTCAATGTCAGTATTGGCATACAGAAGAGCAAATGGAGCCAGGAGGAAGTAGCAGGGGACAAAAGACATGCATCGGTAAGTTCTTTCATCCTCAGTAGGCTCCCTCACCTTTATTTTTAAATGTACTTTAGTTTTTCTTTAAAAGAGAACTGCAGGTTTGTTAGACTAGGGGGTGATTCTGAAGGGTGTGGGGCTAAAATACTCACCACTATGCTCACAGTTTAATATACAAAATTTAATGTAGAGGGTCTTGGCTTCTTTAACATTAGAAAATTAGTGCTGAAATCAAGCAAAAGAGGTCAATCCACTGTAGAGTTCCACCCATTTATCTTAGGCCATTCCCCTTGGATCCAGAAATGCTAGAGACTTTAAGGTACAATAGACCACATTATTATTACTTACTACATGTTGAAGACACTCAGAAAAAACACCACAATATCTGGGACCATAGACACTTTTGCTTTTACCTCTCTCAGTTCCTCCTGCTGAGAGTCAGTAGGCTATTCCACATTACTTGGAACAAATTATTTATTTGAGAGTGTCTTAAACAATATAACAGACCTTGCCAGCCCAGGTGTTCTTTCAGCTGTAGTTACCAGTCCTTTATATCTAACAGGCCTTCACAGATCAAGTAGCTACAGAAGGATTTGTTTAGTGGTGAACCCACCAGCTTTTCAGAGGAAAACAGATGTTGGTTTTCTTTTTTTTAACAGTATAAACAAGGGCACTCCATGCAGGAGAAATGCCTGGTGCAAAAGAGGGCACTCTTATATGATTTCTTTAGCCCCAGACATGTCTAACAGATATTGCTAATATAAAGCACCTTGTAATTCACATGCCTTTCATCTTCTTAAGTGTTTCTAGGCACAATACGTGGCTACTTCTCCTCATCCTCTACAAGTGGTGCCATAGGTGATAATGGGATAGCCTCTGGCTAGACAGCACCACAAGAGGAAGAATGGGACAGGCAGCCAGGTACTGTGATAATTTATTAAAGTAGAAATGCATGTGCATTCCCAAGTGCTTTATTTCAACAATATCTTTTGAGAAAATGCATTTATTTATGTGGCTGCAGAACCCCTTTAAAGGTAAATTAAATGTGCTTATCAGAAAAACAGTGTATGAACTCGCACCTATATTAGTATTTACAAATACGCACATGAATAAGGATGTCTCTGCTGTATACTCTATGTCAATATGCTTTTCTAGATAGTTAAATAAAAATAAAGTGAAGGTAAACCATTTAAATATACTATATATATATATATATATATATATATATATATATATATATAAAGACTGAAGATTGTTATTGAAACAATTGGTGGAAAAACATATTTTATTTTCTATTGAAATGTTGTCTTTATGCTTTGTAAGTGATTTTTTGACATTACGAAGATAAAAGGTCATTCATAATTTTTGAAAAATTTGTTTTGTTCATGTGAGTAAGTTAAGTAACATAGGGGCAGCTTCAATGAATCTTTAAATTAGTTTTCAAGTGTAATTTTGTCTTAAAGGACAATATGCCAGATCATTTCTTTTCTAAATTTGTTCATTTAACTTATACATAAAAATTATATTATGAAGTTGCGTGGTATTGTAATCATTTAAATTCAAAAACTGAAACAATGGTCAGGGTGGTCTCCTTGGCAAAACTTTAACCTTAAAGTGTATATTCACCTTAAAATAAATTTTAGAGAATTGTAGACTGTGTTATTCTAAGACACTTGGCAGCTAGTCTTTAGATTTTATTTAAAGTGTAAGTAAACCCTGTATATAAATAAAGCTCTATTTACCTACTGTCAAGCAATAAATTGATTAAGAAATTCCTAACTCACCTCTTAACTCAGCAGAGCTCAATATCCCTCTGCAACTGCATTGTTTCAGTGAAGGTTTCCTGCTATGGGCAGTATACAGTTAATGACACGCCCTCTCCTCTAACTGACTTTTCGACAAGTACAGGCTATTGAGTATGCACATATAAGACCTGTCCCACAGCTCTTATCTGCAGGACAGATCTTATCTGCACATGGTCAGAGCTATAAACAAGCTCTTCAGATAGGAGAGGGGGAAGGAGAGAATGTGTCTCTGTATAGTTTGTGATGTCACTTGAGGGCAGGGCTTATCAGCACTGTTCAGGAAGAGTCTGCACACAGAATGGGAGGGGGAGCAGGGCTGTTTGATTAAGAGGTGAGAACTCCTGTCCTGATCCCAAAATCGTTTTTATATTTTAATGTTTAAGTTTAGGTTTCTACTTTATAAATGTAAAATACTTTGTATATTTATAGTTTTGTCCATAACTTTACTTACACTTTAATGTGTTTTTTTTTAATTATTTCTGCATCATGTTTCCACTTAGATTGTAAGCTCTAAGGGACAGGGACGTCCATCCTCTTGTATCATTCACAACCTGGCACTTAAAGTGATTTTACACTTGCAAGTTACTCACTTGTAATGTGTAATGCACTTTTCCCATGTCTGTCTTATATTTGTATTGCTGAATTATACAGCACTGTGTAAATTTGAGGTGCCTTATAAATAAAATGATACATACATACAGTATATACATACATGTTTTTTGGTTCCTGGTTGTCACTGACCCATTGACAACTCATTAGTCTGAGTGTAAAGTTTTAATTTAGATTTTTTCCTCCCCATTACTTATTTTTTTTGCTCAGGACCTGTAGCATCTCTTCCCCAGTCTGCACTTTCATTGCTTGGTTGCTAGGATAATCAACCCCTTTCAACATGGGGCATTTTGTATTGAAAACAAGGAAGGTTTGGAAAGAAATAAAATACCTAAAAATAACAATTAATAAAAAATGAAGACCTACTGCTATTTTTCTTACAAGACTGCTATATACCACTTTTAAATTTTTTTATTAAAGGTAAACATCTCTTTTAATAGTAATAAAAATTGCATTCCATTACATTTAATAATGTTTATGCTTCAGAGTTTTTTCAACTTTATTTTACTAATTACTTGATTTTTATCAAATGAGGTCCCTCTTCTGTTAGCTATGACTAAGTCAATCTTATCAACTTCTGTCAAGCACCTGCTGAAGTCACCAAGCTAGACATTAGATGTTCTTGTGTTGACATTAGACTCTAGTGGGGCAAGTAGTATGTTTATCCTCATGTAATTGCAGAAAATAATGCTTTATAATTTGATATATAAGTTGTGTACAGAACAGAATAAAATCACACATAACACATTAAATCATTTAGGTGTCAGTGACATTACCTAGCACTATGTCTGACCAATAGGAGATGTGGTGGGGATGACCAAAGACAATGGCCAATAAGAAATCTCTTGACATCCAATCAGAGGGACTGTATGGATGTAGCTCTGTAGGTAAGGCAATCCTTAGAGTTTGTTCATTCTGTAAAGTATATGATTGCATTAGTTTAATATGGTTGATAAAACTCACATACTGTATGTGTAAAATAATATATATTTGGTATTGCTTTTATATTTTCTTTAGAGAAGATATAGTTGTAATAAAAGAAAAATAACAAAAGAAAAATATTGTAGTGCCATTGCACTAGGTCACATGGTAAAGCAGGCTCCTGAAATACTTCCATTAAATGAAAGACACAATTTATTGGTTTAAGATAAGAAATTTCTGATGAGAAACAGACTAGGTTGGACTATCTTCAAAATGTTGGATATGCGTCTGGTTTGTGGCAATTGAAAATTTCCCCAAGCTACTACAGCGTGAATGGTAAAACCTTCTGGTGTCACTGGTGATTCCAAGCATAACAGATACACCTCTTAATATTTTCAGACTTTATTTGAGGGTCTGACATGCTTAATCGGAAGAAGAAACATTCTTTACAGATGACTTGCCTGCTTTAAAATATCAGGCCATCACCTTACAAATTAGTGGATTATGCATCCACTCTGGAAAGTAAATGTAATTGTTTTGGTCTGTCTCTGAACATAGAAACAGACTATGTCTGAAAGAAAGTACCTATTAAGACTAAAGACTGCTGGGTGTGAAAATATTTTAAAAAAAGATGAAAATTACAAGTTAAGTGGACATGTCAGCTGAAAATGTGTTTAGCTTATTTAACAGAGCTAATTATTCTGCCTTTGCAATGCCATATAAATTCTACTGTGATTCTTACCATCAGATTACTGTCCTTGGGGCATCAAACTTCCACAGTCAGAAATAGCGTGAATTACAAAGGTCCATGAAAACCCATGTCCTGGAAAAAGAATTCCTCCACTTTACAATATTGCCACATTGAGATAATATATGAAGGAATAACAATGATATTCCTTTGCCACAAGCACTAGAATGTAGATTTGAAGGTCTCCAGGGCTATTATTTTACTGTGCTTGAAAAATTGTGTATAAAGCTTAAAAATGTTCCAGAATTCTTGTTTTCTAATAAAAAATTCAAGTGCAATACGTGGGCTGTTAGTCCAATAAAAAAAGGTATCATTAAGTGTTGCAATGCTCGTCTTTTTAACATTTGTGGGCTAACACCACCACTCTATCCTACATAATACAGTTTATAACTGTAATCAAACATTGTAGTGAGTATGGGCCAAATTTACTAGGACCAATTCGACCATATGGACTGATTTTATCCGATATCGCTGTCAATTTTTGTTTCCGTGTACTTTTTGGTTTCCCTGATTTACAGAGGAATGATAAAAATGTTTCCCCATCAAAATAAATCGTTATCGATAAATATGGATCTATTAACAGGGGCAAACTTTGCAATGCTTTTCTATGAGGGTTCCTTCCATTACAGATCAATATTGATGTCAAAATATTTTGAACTTAGGCTAAATGACAGGTCCAACTTCATAGGGAATAATGGATTTTTGCCCGCATGAAGGTGGAGAATTCTTTTGAAATTGTTTTGAACATTTTATTAAATAGTAAAAAACAGCAAGATCGTTAAAATAGGCTGTTTCTCCTGCATTAACTAGTTGTAAAAACTTGTTCGACTTTAGTAAAAGTGCCACATAGACCTCTATATTTGTATGTGTGATGTCACTCAACCAACCAACTATTGTCTATGTTTCTTTTGTTGTTCATATATTGTTGTTCATCTGATCATTTAACCCCCCCCCCCCAATCTATTGACTGGATAGGTGGGACCAGCCCTAGATACATCCAACTACTAAATACTGAAAAGTAGCTGATTTACTTGTAAATGGTTCTAGTTAAAAAGTTATTTCTAGTATATATACAACTATATATACAACATCCATACTTAGAATTCTATGACACATGTTTTTTATTAGATCGTCACATCACATAGCCATGCATGACATGAAGCAGAATATCAATTAACATCTCTACTCCTTACAAAGTTCTGAAGCAACTGCTGATCGATCAACAACAGGAATGTCCGATGTGCAAACCTCTAGCCCTTGTTGAACTAAGACTTGAATTCTTTGCTGGACGAGGGCTGTTGTAGTCTAATAACAGTCAGAAAGTGTCATACTGGACATTACTGATTACAACCTTGTCCATGTTGGTAATAATTATTATTTGATCACTTGTATTTCCTATTTATGATTTTTCAATCTGGTCTTTCTTTTGTGATTTCCAGTATGTGTGACAGGATATAGGTTTATCACAGAATACAGGGCATTTTTATTTCATCCTCCAATGAAATGCTTTATATGCCACAGTTTACAGTTTGTATCCATTGAATGAATCAATCCCTCATAATCCCATGTTGATATGGAGTTATATCTTTTTTCATGTTAAGATATTCAAGGATAGCATCTCTTAAAAAGCCTTCAAACAGTTTACCCACAATAGAAGTTAGATTTAAAGGTCTATAGTTCTCAGGCTCACACTTTGATCCCTTTTTGAATATAGGGACCACATTTACAACACACCAGTCCTTTGGACCAGTCCCTGTCATTATAGAGTCCCTAAAATGGATATAAATATGTTTATATAGCCCAAGGAAAAGGGAAGTTTAACTGAACAATACATTTTAGTTTCTAATTGAACTAAACAATTGGAAATAATTTATTTTTTCTCATTTGTCAATTCTCTGTCTAACTTTAAATTTAAATCCCTATGTATTTATTGGTGCGCAAATTAGAATGAATGTTTTTTAATATTATTACTTGTTATTAGTTAGTTTTCTGTTTATGATCTCTCCTATATCTCTTGTAGTTTGTCATACACACCACTCTCTGGTTGCTTTAGTGAATGACACTAGGAACCAAATAAAGTAGGTCTCTAGATAAGTTAAATAATGTACAAACTGCAATAAAAGAAAATGAAGACTAATTTAGGGAGTTATTCACTAAGGTGCGAATTCGACTGTCGAATTTGCAAACAGAGGATTCCCATAGCAAATCCGTGACAATTTCCCCATTGTAAAGTTGCGACAATTTTTTAATGGTAATTTTGCGATAATTTTCCCATAATAAAGTCATGACTGCGACAATATTCTCATTATAAAGATGCGAATGCGACAGTAGCAGCCTATTGCGACTGTCATTATCTGGCGAATTCACACCTATAAGCAAAAATTCAGACTTTAGTGAATAACCCCTTAAATATCAATTGTCTTAGATCGTAATTAATTTCAATATGATCATACCCGCTTTAAATAAACTAATATAACAATTAAGAAGAAACAGCCTATTCTTTTCCATTGTACATAGGGCCTAGAGCCCAGATGCCAAGATCCTTATCTTATTTAATTAATTTTTAAACTTATCATATAATGTGACTATTAAATTTGACATGTTTGCTTAATTTATCAGAATTCTACAAGCAAATCTGTGCTGTTGTAGGTAAGTATTGTACTTTAGTGAAGACCCTTACACCTTTTTAATGGAAAGTATGTACATAAAGTAGTCCACATGGATTACTTCTACTTCTTACAAAAGGCAGCAGGGGGTACCTGAACAGACTTGGGAATGTTTTTCACTGGACTCCCTAGGTGTCCATTCATTATAGACCAGAAATCTGAACACATTAGGATTAAGCAGATGAACACCCTGGTGTTCTGAATACTTGTATCACTTAAGGATGTGACATTTAAATTTACTAAAAATAACCATCCTTTTCTCATGACACTGGAAGGCAATAGATGATGAATAGTTTTCTACAAAAAGTAGTATTTTTTTATTTTAAGGATAAGACAAATGTAGATATAGAAAAGTGCCAAATAGCTCTTTCAGTCCTAAAAACATAAATTTACCTTGAAAATTAATATTTTTTAGGCTGTATATACTGGAATTCTGGGGAAAAAAATTGCATTTAACTTTTATTCTTTTCTGTGTTTTTTTAATATTTAACAGGCTTTTCTTTGAACCAGAAATGATCTGGTTGCTAAAGTCAGATACAGCATTAGACAGGGTTGAGTGGGACCACCAGAGGCCCTGCCCCCTGATCAGCCAACGTCATTTGACTTCATGCTCAAGGCTGTCGAGGGAGAAGAACTGGCAGGGCAGTCCAACAGTGGTCAGATACCCAGATGGCAACTAGGTAAAAGGCTTAGAAAATGTAGCAACCAATTGTCAACATGAGCTAGGAATGGTCTGCCATTAAAATGACACTTGTTCATATGACCAGTGACCAAAACTGACAGAATAGTGACATTGCTCTTTGTAATAATTCCTACATACAGTATATTGCTAGTGTCTTGTCATTCATTTAGAAATATAAAGTTATGACATCATTGTCTCCTAAAAACAGGCCCATGATAACACAATACCTATTCATGATGAATTTGATTTTTGTTTGACTACATTCAGAAAATACTACACAACAATCTGAAAGTGCACAATTGGCTTTGTTACACTACAGGGAAATTTGTGTGAATTGTTGTGAATTTGTTTTTCCATGCATTTTCATTTTCTGATAAATATGTCCCCAAGCAATTTAAAATCCACTTGGCAGAGATCTAGAACACAAATGTAAATACATTAACAAACACAAAAGATAAAATCATAAAGAACAATAATAAGTTTATTACTATCTATATTTTTCCTAGTGTACTTTGCTTCTCTCTGTCTGCAGAGAAAAGAACATTTCTAGTGTGCAGCAGAAAATCTAAAGGTAAAATTGAACAGGAATGTTAATATTTTACATGAGAACAGTAAGTAATATCAAAAGATGAAAATTCTTTACTGCTCAATGAATCACTCAAAATGTTTGATTTATTCATCCTCCCACCACTCCAAAAATCATTTTTTGAAATTTACAATCAAATCAAAATTCAGATTAAACTGTAGAAAGTTTAAAAAACTGACCTCTTCTTGGGGTACATCCAAATTTGTTGTGCTTTCATTTTTCAGAATATACACTCTGAGTATTCACATTGGTGTGAAAACCCATAGCAACCAATCAAACAGTTATGAAATTGGACCTGTCAGGGTCTGCTCCGATATCCGACTAAAAGGACGACTGACATTAAAGTTTCCCCAATCAGATCCCTTAAACCACGATCTAGCAGCAAACTGATTGGTGGATCTATAATGTTAGTAATCATTTAGCTCCGCCCAACCCAACTTCAAATTGGGCATCGGAGCAGAAAAGAAGCAGGGAGTTTGCTACTTTTACTACAGTATTAGCTGAATGCTTTTAACATTTAGCTAAGACAACTCTTTGCTTCCTAAAAACAGTCTCTAAAGTGTTTAAATACTTTAAATACCTATAGTAATAATTAGATCAAAGCTAATTGTTGATTGCTCTGGGTTCCACCACCAGTGCAAGTTTAAACCCATGTTTGTGAATTTCCTGTTTGTTGACAGCTAGGACATTTAAGATAGGTATGTTCAGAGACGTTCCACCTCCCTTCTTGCTGTACTATAATTACATAATCTTAGTTGCGGCATTATGGAACCACATTTGAATTTTTTTCTTTGCCTCTCACCTATGAAAGATCTATATTTAGATGTAGCAATGGATCACAAATCCCCCATTCTCCTCTCCTAAGCACCGTAGAGTTTCAGAATGTTTAGACTTGTAGGACTATTATAGCATTTTTGTGAAGTATAAAAGAAAAAAAGAACAAACCAGAGAGTTAATCCATAGAATGCATTCTTTTCTTACTCAAGACATTGCCAAGATTCTAACCCTTGTACTCATCATGTCTCACTTTGACTAAGGCAGCCTCCACCTTCACATTTGCTTTAAAGGGACAGTAATGCCAAAAAATAAAAATGTCCCATATGCCTTTACAATTACTATATATTCAGTGTTTCAATTAAATAGTGTCTATAAAATATAACAAGTTACAACCTATGAGATTCTGACACTCTCTTAACACACCTATTGGGCCTATGAGAGATATTTAAATGTAGATCCTCTTGCCACAGCGAGGTTAGTGCAGTTTAATACTAGGTATGGAGTCTAAGGAGGTCTTGGTCTTTACTTATAACCCCTGAAAGAAGCTATGGACTCCCAGATGACAGTCCTCAGGCCCCCACTGGGGGTTGTTGGACAGAAGGCAGGAACAAAGGAACTTTAACCCTCAGGAAACTCTAAGGCAGGAACTGCAGAACTGTAACTCCCTGGAATACTTGAAGCAGGAGCTGTGGAACTGTAACTTACTGAAGGAGTTGCATCAGGATCAGTAGAACTGTGACAACTAGAGCACTTTCAGCTGGAACGCGTTGTACGAAATGCGTAAGAATGTGGCCCTGCTTGTAACTTTTGGTCAGTAAAGTACACTTTTTACTGCTCCGGAGTCACCTGGGATTTTTTCTGCTATTTCCAATTTTGGTTGACTTTGGGATGCTTTTTTTCCCGTGGCACCCGGCAGTATTACAGCGGTTTGTGAGTATCTACCTTTTTACCTTTTGGATTTGAGCCACTTGCCTTTTCTTCTTTTTTTTTTTCTTCCAGACTTGTAATCCACACTCACTTCATATCATTTGCTGTTCCACAAGTAATCCTCACACAACCTTTCCATTCTAACCCAAACACCATATAATATACTCTCTTCACATATGTCATCCAGGTTCCATAATAAGAGCAAAGTCACCTTCCTGATCACTTTATAATAACCATATAAATGACCTTCCTTCCCCCTCTGTCCTGCATATGGGGTTATTTTAGCAGTTGTTGAATATGAAAATACACATGGTTATAAATAATCTTCTTGATAAAATACAATATTACATGATTCTGTTGTAAACTAAAAAAAAATCTCCACATCTATATGATAACTAATAAATAGATTTTCATTGTTACGCTTAGACTGTAAGTTCTTGTGGGCAAAGTCACTATCCTAATTATCTTTATGTTGTACCATGCCGTGGCAAGTATTTATCCCATGTAAATGTTATCTTGTATGCTCCGCTTACTATGCGCAGCACCCCAAAAGATACTGGTGCTGTATAAATTAATAATAATTAAGTAAACTGGCAGCAATGTAGGGAGAATAGTGCAAATGGTAAAATGATTTTGCTTAAAATACAGGTACAATAAGCTTTAAAAATGGACATGGTTGTAAATATTGTGCTGCACCAGACCATATGAAATAGTCTTTACATTGTTTTTTTTAATTCACTTAAAAAAGAACTATTATTAGAAATCATATTGACCTCATTGATTTCGATCTGCACATGCACTTTGGGGGTTATTCACTAAGGTGCGAATTGGACTGTCGAGTTCGCAAACACCGGATTCCTATAGTAAATCCGCTACAATTTCCCCATTGTAAAGTCGCGACAATTTTTTAAAGTTAAGATTGTGACAATTTTGCCATAATAAAGTTGTAACTGTGACAATATTCTCATTATAAAGATGCGACTGCGACAGTAGCAGCCTATTGCAGCTGTGCCTATTGCAGCTGTTTTTATCTGTCAAATTCGCACCTCTACGCAACAATTCGGACTTTAGTTAATAACCCCCAATTTATGTTCAGTTCAGCGAACTGAGCTAGAGTGGCAGAATCTATGACGCGGTACACGTCACATGCAGCGGGGTAGAGGTGAGAGGCAGCCAACAGCTTTTATCTCACAATCCACAACCCTTAGTGTACTGCTGCTAAAGCGATGAGGTAAGTATTATTTCTAATAATAGTTTCTAAATTAAATAAAATAACATTTTCATTTATTGAACATGTGCAATACAATATTGCATATTTGCTCCATCCATAATTAAAGGTGTGTGGACAAAATACAATGTGACCTTTGAGTGCAAATCAGTTTACTACATCAAAACCATATTCATAATTACAAAAGTCACAAAAAACACATATAATTAAAAATTACATGCCGAGGGTGTTCCTTCAATTCATACCTCCTACAAGCAAGGGCTCAAGCTGAATACATCTATAATAAAATGTATAATAAAGTGCTGTGCATATAATAAATAACAGATATCCATATAAATAAAAGAAATTAATTCATCCACAGTAAGACAAAAAAATCACGAAAAAAAGAAACATGTCTCTAGTCTCTGATAAATTCCTCCAGATATCAGTTGATATGTAATCACAATACATCAGTCAACAAGCAATGTAGATCCAAAGTAGCAACGGCTTATATAATCCTCCCGCTGATAAGTAACAGAGAAGTTATATTGAATCACTGCAAGTGTACACAGATAAATATAACTCAGTCCTGACTCAACTGAAAATCTCAGACTCCCAGGCCCAATTATCCAACATGGGGAATCGCAATGTGTAAGTACTTAGTACAGACTCATACCTCAAGACGACTGGGGCAATAAACACATCCAAAGTGTCTGAAATCACAAGACTTACCATTCAGGTCTGCTGTGCATATATAGCACCCCTATCCATCTATTCCAGAGCCCCGGTACCTTTATGCTTCCACTGTATAAAGAGCTACAGCCAGGAAGGGATCCCTCATGAGGTGGCTCACTACAAATGGGACTGAGATAGGCCAGGCTTCTGTAGCAGGTAGCGTAGATGTATTTTTTAATGATATGTAGTTTTTGTAATTATGAAATTTTTTTTTTTTGATGCAGTAACCTATTTTGCGCTAAAAGGTCACATTGTATTTTGTCCACACACCTTTAATTACAGATAGAGCAAACATGAATATGAAGTGAATGACGAATCTCTGTTAAGTTCTGCGTAATATAGTAGCGCTATATAAAAAATTAATAAATACAAAAAGAAAAAGTGCAATATATAATATATTGTATTGGTTAAAGGGCTTATAACGGGTCTGCAACCCATGGCTCTTGAGCCAGATGTGGCTCTTTTGATGGCTGCATCTGGCTCTTTGTTTTGACTGTAACGAGTGGTACTGACATGCAAGCACCGCTCATTGCAGTTTGACAGCTAATCGCTGGCAAGTGCTGCAAAGACAAAGCTCTCTCAGCGCTTTCGGGTTGCTAGCCAATCCAGAGCCGCTAAAATCACCTATGTGACGCCACATATGACGTCAGCGGCTCCGGATTCACAAGGGCTGAGCAGAGCCACACGTATATGGCTCTCTCAGCCAAAAAGGTTGCTGACCCCTGGCTTATAATGAGTGCAGTCTAGATAGGTCTTTAGTAGGGGTGTAACGATTCATTTTAACAACTATTCGATTCGTATCACGATTCACGGCTGC
>WMED01009658.1:0-15838 GCA_019650415.1 Pipa parva | reverse complement strand
ATAAAAAGTACTTCAATGTAAAACAAACTGAAAAATACAGATCAAGAAGTAGCAGAATCTTTGCAGATGGATATCCAAGAAGAACGTGGCTTGTATTCATAGCTGTTTGCATCTGTGCAATGGCGAGTAGAAAATGTCTACATATATATACTGTATATATATATATATATATATATATATATATATACTACAGCTAGAGCTTTATGCACTACAAAATCCTAGCTGCTATACAGGTAGTACCCTTATGTATAAATTTAATAAACAGAATTGGGACAATGACAAATAGTAACCAACAGTCTTCACAGAGTTAATTTTTTTTTTCTTCTTCTTGGGATTGTTCTGACCTAGTAAATAAAATTACTGAAGGTCATGAGAAGATACTAGAATGATAAGCTTATTCAAGAAAACCTACGTTTAGAATTTTCAGAACAACTGGGCACTCACAAAAGTTGTCAAGAAAGTTTTTGTGTCTCAATAAACAACAAGCAGGAAGGGAGATCATCCAGCAGATCTAGCACAAGCTATCACTACAGGGGTTCTAGCATGTTCTAGTCTAGAAAAACCATTTTTTCCAAATTATGCATGAAACTAATCATTTGATTTAGAAAATGCATTCAAGTAAACTATGGGTGTGAAAACACCTTATTTTGTGTTATTAATCCAGACAATAAACATTTGAGTACAATATTGTGTTGTAAATGAAGGATCACTATCCTCAGTTGAACAAACAACTGTATTTTTTTTTCATAGAAAATTGCCTCTTAAAACATACTGTCAGTATCTCATCTGTCTGTACCTGTGACAGGTACACCACTTGCTTACAAATGATCAGCCAGCATCTCCTCTGACCACCCAAGGATAAAGCATTATTACAGTTGAATGTGCCTTTTAACATGGACTTCCACCAGTATTAGATAGAATGCTGAAATGAAGCAAAATAATTTTTCATCAGTTTACTACTACACAACCTGACTTTCATGGCTAAAATGTGTTTGTCCTGAAAACCTGTACTGTTTGTGAAGTGTGTGAATCACTGTATCAAATGGTCTCATCTATAAAACAGAGAAGAATTGTAGACTATTCCATATTCTGAGATGGTAGACCATTACCATTTTTCTGTCATTAAGTAAAATATATATGTTTAACAGCAATAAAGGCAACAATGAAAATGGGGCCAAAATGTTTTTCCAATGTCTGATTGGTTGATTCAAGCTACCCAGAAGTGCAGAGAGGTAGCTATGAACCTGGTAAATACATTTTATATACACACACCCACATACATACATATACATACATATACATGCATACACAGATAATTTAAGTTGGTTGGATTCTGATAGGGATACTATTGCCTCTGAAGAAATATGAATAAAACATGTTTATACTGTTATCCATGATTGTAACTGGCATAGTTTATAAATATTGGAATAGATTTTAATAAGGATTTGCTGTAACACTTCAATTTCACAGTTTATCCCCAACTGTGCTTAATTAGAATGTTCAGTTCCTCTGCAATTGATTGAACAGGCAGAATACAAAATCCAATCAGATGTGAGCAAACAGACTAAGGGGCAGGGGCGTAGATATAGTGGAGACAGCTGCTACCAGTCCTGAATCAGAAGGTGGCCGGCGCTGAGTTGCCCTTACAAACTGCCCTCTATTTTATTCACCCTGGGTGCAACCTGAATCATTGGCTAGAAGCACTTCTGAACAGGCACTACTACCAGTGTAAATACACTAAGGGAAGAGTGGCCTGAGAACAGCTTTTGTAACCAGGACAGTGGTAGCCAAGGCAATGGGGATAAATTAGTGATGTATTTGCCATGAGTGAGATTATTTCTAAGACTGTAAATTGTCTGTCTATGGATATGTTTTAGTTCTCATATCTATATGTAGTTATTTAATTATAAATACATATCAATATCTATTCATAAATTGCTGAGAATAGAAAACATTTTACATGCCTTTGAGAATATTTTATTACAATAAAAAGCATTATTCATTGTAAAATAAGAGCCAGTGTAACAATGTAACACTCACCTCCCCAAGATTTGCAGGGCAATTTAACATTTCACGGTTGATTTTACCCCAAGTGATTAAAATCATGACAAAATGAATGTTAATTGTGAAAAAGAGGCCGTCCACAGAAGTTGCACAATGTTGTTGTTGCATTGCGCACTGCTACAGTGCAACTTACTGTGGCAAAATAGGTCAGTAGGTGTTATAGGATGTGGCATCCCTATACATATCACAGTTGAACATGGGCACCCAGGGACTCCTATAACCTCACGGTTTGTTCTGATTTACTGTCATCTAATGGCAATTTTAACTGCATGGAGCAAAAATGCAACAAAATGTCAGGTGTCTTGCCTGGGGAGGTTGGGAGAAGGGGCATTGAAGGGTCATTGAGAAGTAAGGAATAGCAAATACTGCAAATGATATGCATGCATCTGTTTTTCCACTTTAAAAATATATTTACTTTGTACAGCTTTCTGATCCAAGCCACTAAAATATATAATTTAAATATGAGTTAAAGTTTATGTTAAGGTAGAAATTAAAATTGAAACACAAGTTCAACCAGATTGTATTAATGAGTGCTTAATCAATGAAAACTGTGTTAGGCTAGGTTCACACTAGCGTATTATGCGCAGTGCATAATACGATGGTGTGAAAAAAAAAAATACACTCCAGCATATTTTTTCTATTGTACTTACCAGCGACAGTGTGAACACTCCCTCGGCATTCATGGCTTTTCCTATCTGGCCGCATTTTTTGTGCAGCAAATATATGCTGGCGACACCCAGCATTCCTGACGCAACTTATGCCTGTCATACGCTAGTGTGTCCGAAACTAGGTAAGTAGATTGAGCTGTATTTCTTTTTTTCCCACACTAGCATATTATGTGCTGCACATAATATGCTAGTGTGAACCTAGCCTTAGCAGTATAATTGTTTTATCAATTGTGTTAATGAATGCTTGGCCAATGTAAATGGGACTAGCAGAACAATTGTATTGTTAATTGTACTGAAACTACAGAATTATCAACTTTGGCATCTGGTGCC
The DNA here is from genome assembly GCA_019650415.1 of Pipa parva. Taxonomy (NCBI): domain Eukaryota; kingdom Metazoa; phylum Chordata; class Amphibia; order Anura; family Pipidae; genus Pipa; species Pipa parva. The sequence goes on along the minus strand of WMED01009658.1, from coordinate 12,776 downwards.
CTTTTGTTTCACACTCCTGCTCTATCAGTTCACTACTGTATATGTTAATTTACTAGTTTGCATGTCTTTGTATTGCTTATAAATAAATAATGACTTCTTCCTGTCAGAGAGAAAGAGGAGCAAGATTAGCCAAGAGGAGTCTCAACTACTGAACAGGTTGTCAATATGGTGAGTTTCTTTTAACCTACTGCAGAGGTTAATTTGGACACTGTTATTTATAGTATACAGGAATTTAGCTGAACCCCAAAAATTTCCTTATCATTTAAATGAAAATAATGTACCTTTCTAGGGTTTATGCAATATTAGCAAATAGATCTCTGCATCCAGCAAAAAAGATAAACATAAAACAATTAAAATAAAAAAGCTACTGACTAAAACATTTTCACAATTACTATGTAGAAATAAATAATCAGTCTAAATGAGATTTTTCTACTTTTTACTGTTACCAGACTTTTAAACTAGTAGCACAGGGGCAAATTGTGTCAGCAAATTTGTTAGTATTCAAGCAGTCGTTCATATGTGTGGTTATTTGTATGTAATTAGTTATACTGCTTCATTTGATAGTTCCAATGGCAAAACTGGCATGCTACAAGTTCAGCTATCACAGATCTGTTGTCAATAAACTAATCACAAATTCATCCTATAAATTTCACCTATAATAAAAAACCACCAGACCTATGGGTCTTTTATAGCAGTCTCCAGATTCAAAATTCATGTTTTTTTAAAACTTATTTTGTGAAATATTTACACATTATAAAAAAATAAAAGTTTGTTTTAGTACCTCAAAAAACTTCTGCATCAAAATCCCTTTCTCAAAGGACTCATATATGCATATCACACATATCAGAAACCATGCACTTTTAGCACAAAAACTTACATTTGACGTCAACAGAAATCAATAGATACCAGTTTCACTGTGCCCTTTAAGTGCACCTGTCACCTCAAAACACTAGTACTAATAATTTAGGTTGTACTAATGAAATAAATGTTTTATAAATATATATGTATTAAAAAAATATATACAGCGTTTCTCTCTGTCATCTTCACTGTCAACCTGCCTTTTTTTTCCTAGGTCGGGTGATGATTGACATTATAGCTCCTCCAATCAGATCCCTGCTAGATTGTGATCTAAGGGATCTGATTGGAAGAGTTATAATGTCAATCATTATTTAGCCCACCCACCCAACACAAAGGAGATAAAAAGGCAGGCTGACAGGGAAGATAACAGAGAGAAACTCTGTATAAAGGTACAATTTTTTAAATACATATACAATTACAAAACTGTTTATTTCATTAGTACAACTTAAAGTAGTATTATTTTTGAGGTGACTGGTGCACTTTAAGCTCAGTCAGTCAGTACAACTGCAACTGTATAAAAAAAAATTAGTGACAATGGGAAAAAGGTGTTGCTGTTACTACACAAAACATTGTACATGTAAAATTCTTGCCTTCAAGACAAAAAAAATGCGTCAATATAACAATGTGAAAAGATAGGCTTTGCACTGCCTGTATGTTTCCCTCAATGTGCTTGTAAGAAAGCGGATAAGAGAACAGGAAAGATAAATTTAGAATGTTGGAAAGTCATCCATCATTTTGTACTGTGATTTCCTTCATGAAACAAGCAAGATTTTCCTCCCTGATTACTTTACCTTTATATTCACACACACACTCATACTACACAGAGCTAAGCAAAGAAGCATACCTGTGTCATTTAGTTTTTCTATACCAAAACTACAGCATGTTTAGAACATGTGAATATTCACAGCTTCATAAATGCACACATTTTTAAGCAAAGACCATCAGAGACCAGTCTTTATTTGTATTAATTATCAACTCCAATCATCAAGGAACACTAAGGAGTACAGAATTTCAGGATATCCTTAATGGATGACACATCTGGCAGTTCTACTTGCGCTCGTATAAGGATATCATAAAATTCAGCCCTTTTGGTTCTGCGATACTACATCTAGCACAGAAATGATGATGGGTACCACCCTAAGTTTTGTGGATCATCCAAGATTTGGCTAGAGGGAGCTGAATGCTTCAGCCAGTACTTTCTATGTCTAGTAGCAGAATATGCTTAGCCAATACCCTGCTATATTAAACTCTAACCTACATCTCTGTATACTGTGCCTATAATTATCAGCTACAGGAAACAAAGCAGCCCTTTGTTTGTTATCAGACAACAAGCCATGTGCATATTTGTCCATAAATATTTGAGATGCACCTATAGTATATTTTTTATCTTCTTGCTGTTCACAGGACCATTATAAATATTTGTATAATTCACTGCAGTTGTTATACAGTAATAGCAGGCATGTTCCATGCTATGTAAAGAGGCTAACAAATACATTTAATGGAAAGACACTGTACTTTTGCTAAGGCATTTATTCAAAGTCATACATTTTTTTTTAAACTAATAAGCCCAGATTATTGGAAAACTTACATTTTCTTCTAAACATACCAAAGTTTCAACACATTGCTATTAGCACTTATTACTCCTCTATACAGATAGATTCATTTGTAATGACTTCCTCCCACCTAGATTGTAAGATCTATGGGGCAGGGACCTCCAACCTCTTGTGTCAACCACAACTTGGCACTTAAAGGAGACCTAAAGCCAAAAAATACAAAAGTCTGTTAAAATACTTACCTTATACTGAGCCGATTGATTACAGCACAGCTCATGCTGTGACTATAATCAATCGGCTCAGTATAAGGTAAGTATTTTAACAGTCTTTTATTATTTTTTGGCTTTAGGTCTCCTTTAAAGTGTTATATCCTTACGATATTATACTTGTATTGTATAATGCACTTTTTTCCATGTCTGTTCTATATTTGTATTGCTGAACTGTACAGTGCTGTGTGAATTTGTGGCACTTTATAAATAAAATCACACATACATACAATAAATTCAAAACACCAAGAGGTCAATATAATAAAGTAAAGAAAATAATCTGCCAAAATGGCAGAGTGCTCTTGACATGCTGATACATGTAATTTGCCAGTCTTCAACTGAAATAGAACTAAACTTAGTAGAGGGGTATATATATACCTTTATGTTACTATTTCAATTAAATTTCCACAGATATATGTGTCCATCTGTATGGCAAACACTAAAATAAAAAACTGCAACTTGTGCTTAATGGGGAGAAGCTGCTTGCCATACCTTTATACTTTGCCTAAATAATTGGCTTCATCTATATATGGTAGAAGATGGAAAATACTGCATATGGTCGCATCAAGCAACAACTGATTAAACTATGCTTGAGACTTGAGAAAGGGAGGACAAACCTCTTGAGAGCTTGTCTATCTAAAACTGACTGTTAGTCCAATAAAGGGGTATCACCAAAGCCAAGTATTGCAATACTCATTATATATACAGTGCTGGCCAAAAGTATTGGCACCCCTGCAATTCCCTTTTCCCAAAAAGTTCTACTTTTGTCTCATCTGACCAGAGAGCATTCTCCCAAAAAGTTCTTGGCTTTCTCAGGAGATTGCTCATGCTTCCTCACAATTTTGCTTCTCAAGTCCTCAGACAGTTCTTTGGTCTTCTTTCTTCTCTCTATGCTCAATGTGGTACACACAAGGACACAGGACAGAGGTTAAGTCAACTTAAATCCATTTCAAATGGCTGTAAGTGTAATTTAGTTATTGCCACCACCTGTTATGTGCCACAGGTAACAGGTGCTGTTAATTACACAAATTAGAGAAGCATCACATGATTTTTCTAAGGGTGCCAATACTTTTGTCCACCCCGTTTTTATGTTTGGTGTGGAATTATATCCAATTTGGCTTTTTGACAATTCTTTTTGTGGTTTTCCATTGAAGACAAATTAAACTAAGAGATTAATACCAAAGCATTTGTGATTGCAATCATTTTCTGGAAGAAATTGAGTATTATCTGACAGAATTGCAGGGGTGCCAATACTTTTAGCCAGTACTGTATATATATACATACATACTTACACACACACATATATACATTTTTACAAAAAAATTTAGATCCAAAATAGCAAAAACCTAACTAATAATGGCCATGCAAGTATTTTCTTTTAGCAAAGAACAATAAATTTGGTTTGAATGAAACATCCAAAATCTGCTAATGTATGACTGATTATCAGTCAAAAGGATGAGCAAAGATTTCTCCTAGTAAAACCTTTTCAGTCCCCTCCAGCCAGCAGTTCTATAACTGTAATCAGTAAGAAACCTAAACCTCTCAGATAAACACTTTTCATCTTGCCTGAACATCTGTATCTCAAAGCCTTCTTGAATCTCTACAAAAAAGCAAGGCAAGGTGCTAGGAAATTCTGCTGAAATGGTGGCAAAATAAGGAGAATGGTTGGTTGTATTGTCATTTGTGTTAAATTACTGTATGTACAAACATACTGAAGCTAGATGCAATGCATGTGCAAATTCTTAGTGCCTCATTGACTAAAGGGTGAATTCACCTTTTGAATTTATCCCAAAACAGTAGTCGTAAATTCACTTCTAAGTATTGACTAAATGGAGAATAGACTTATCAAACAGGCAGATAGCAGAGATTGCTGTCACATGCAGAGTATGGGATACTCAGTCAGATTGAAGTAGGATGAGACGTTATGCGGAGTGAGGTGAACTCGACAAGTGAAAGGCAGTGAAGTCAGTCTCATCATATCCCACTTCTGTGAATATTTTATATATTTTTGTTTCACTTTGCCCTAAGTTGTCATTTACAAAATCACAAAAGAGAAAAATAAAGGGCTTCACACCTCTGTTGTTACATGATACAAATTCCCTGGATCTCCATTTGCTGCCTACTCCAGAGTGCACTTGAGATACTGTATTGTTATGTACAGCTAAATCTTAGAACATCAACAACGCAACTCGCTAATAAAACACAGGCTTTATTTGTCTTGTACACTACATACACAGACATCTGATGCTTTTCACACCTTCCGGTGCTTAATCATAGACCAAGTTGTCATTTAGTCATAGTCTCCACTGTCACTTTACACAGCAATGAGCCCTGTCATCAACTCCCCAATTTGCCAGTCTGATGTAGCAAAGTAAAACAGGTGAATTCAGAGCAGTACAGCTAGGCACATTCACATCTTCAACACACTCCGCGGCTTAGTCAATAGTAGAAGTACCTATGCACGCAAAGTGATGCAAAGAGCTCTGTAAAAGATTGCAACTATTGTAGACGTCCGCATATTCGCCACTTCCCAGAGTTTAGTCAATAAGCAAACATGGGGAAGTGGCAAATAGATGTGAATTCATAGCTCTACGTGCCTATTTGGTCTTTAGTCAATGATGACCTTAGAGTCATTAAAGCCACAAGTTGTCAAGAGCACATTTAGTAAAAATGAGTCACTTGGTCTTTTGCTTGCTTAATGATTGCCCAGTCTGAAAAGTAAACCCCCAAAGGACCTGTTGTTTTAAAATGGTTTCACTGCAAAATGGGATTTAACTTCTTTTGCCCATAAATGCATTGTTTATGGAAATATATTCTATATAAAGAAAATAAGCTTTTTTTTTTTTTTTTTTTTTTTTTTAGCCATTTAAAAATGCCAAAGAAAATATGCTTACAATTCTAGATTTTGCAGGTTTCGGTGTTTGGCTTATCATGGGCACAAAAAGACACTCGTATATACTAGTGAAAACTAAATACAATCTGTAATAACCTATTTACAAGATACTAGCACTATGGGGACATCTTTTTCAAAGGTCAAAGAAGAAATCTACCAGTAGTATCAAAAATCTCCAAAAAAACAATGAACCGAAATGCATTTTTTAGTATTTTTCAGAACTTTGTGGAGATATCCTTCTACATTACAATTGCTATATATTTAATCTAAGCTTACAAAAATGCTAAATGTAATCTTGAAATTATTATATTTAACTTTAAAACTAGGCTTTTTGGGCAACTACCTTACTAGGCATTGTCAAGCTTCACAGAAAACAATGGGATTGGGTGTAGTTTGTTTAACCAAAACATACAAAGTGGCTAATATGAGTAAAGATAAAAACAGACAGAATATTAATTTTTCTGGTTGTTACTGGTCCTTTTATTTATTTACAATAAAATAAATGGAGTATTGCATTTGCAATACTCCAAGAATTGCTTCGTCAGGGACTTGTCTACAGCAATGCTTATAAGAATTAACTATAAAAAAAGGCCTAAGCTGTAACTTGCTCAAGAAGAATATGATAAATAAAGCAGTAAAAATAAATACATTTGGGTTATGTCATATTTATTTTTGTCACAAAAAAATATAGTTATAAGTAGATCATAAATAGCAATGGAACTGCAATAACTGCAGCATGACAGTGCTCTCAGACTTAACAGGTGAAACAAATTGATACAGATGAAATAAGGAAAAAGAAAATTAATTAAGGAAGTACATATGTTGCAGAAGTGTAACGTCTGGTTTGAAGCAGTTTCCCTGGCTTGTTTACACCATCATTTTTCAACTGCTTTTGGGCTGCTGCCCTGGAAAGTACATCTGTTTCAAGACGGACAATTCAAGAGAGTGCTACCAGTGCTATGCGTCCAAGATCAATTTCGGAGGCAGAATCTTGACATTGATGTGAAAATTTGTTCAATTAATAATTTTTACAAATTTGTTACTTTAAAATAAAACGGGCCAATTCATTGATACATTAAGAATGGCAAACATATCAACAGCGAAGCTGCATGCTTATAGAAGGTACTTATAATATCAAACACTGATACTCTTAGAACATGGTGTACTCCTTTATTACGCAATCTTAAATAACAAAAACCCTCACTCACTCAGTACAATTTCCCCTTAATTGCAATGTGCTTAGAATATTTCTGAACTGGCTCATCGCTTTATGCAAAAAATATTCATAGTATGGGGAGGCGGATTATGGACCACTCAATTTAATGCTAGCTGAAACCAACAGCAGTACTTCCAAATTCATTACTGCTTCCTTTTATGCCAGTTGCACTTAAATTAGAAAAAGTTAAAAGCTTTTTTTTTTTTTAGTTTTATTTGTATTAAGAGCATGCAGCCTTTTTTATTACATTTAGGGGGTAATTCACTATCCTCCGAAGTGAGGTGCGTAGTCTTCGCCTCACTTCTGAATGACTGAGATGCGCTCGCTGATGTCCTGCACGCGGACATCAGCGAGCACATTAAAAGGATTCCAATAATAACGAGGCAACTCTTATGCTCTCGCCGAGACTGGAATCCCTTTAATGCGCTCGCTGATGCCCGCGTGCAGGACATCAGCGAGCACATCTCAGTCATTCCAAAGTGAGGCGAAGACTACGCACCTCACTTTGGAGGATAGTGAATTACCCCCTTAGACCCTCCACATTAACACCAAAACCTGGTGTTTAGGAGGTGTAAGGGAAGATCAATGACTGACCCCTACTCCCCCTGGCTAATGGATGGAGGTTGGAGGTCACAATGCACCCCGATTTGTGGATATTATTTACCTACCCCACAATGCAATCAGCAATGGGGAATGGCTCTGACGAGGCAGCTGCCCACTCCTGGCAAAAGGTGAGGGGTACAGGAGTTGCTTGGGACCCTAATCCACCAATATTAAGAATCGAAGCCTAAAGCAGAGCAGTGGTAGTGCCTGCAATTGGGGCCTCTGCACCCGATTACATTTTTGACAGGATAGGGAAAAAGTTTAATTTATTTTACCGGTTTTGTGTGTTCTCTGTTTCTTTCCTGATGGTTTTTAGCGGTTTCTATAAATTGTAGCTGGTATTTGCTGTTCAGGATTCTTTGCTGGTTACTTTGAGGTTATGATACTTTTGTTGCTGGATTTTACTTTTGCAGTATTTATTTGATGCTTTTGATGTCAGAGGTACCAATCAGCACTGCCTGTTTTATGCTGTTCAAGTTGAAATGGATGAGTTATCAGATGGACATAGGATTATGCCCAGACACCTCCACTTTCATGAATTATACAGTAGCAGGGCAAGTGAGACCTCCAGCTGCAGCCACCAGACTTGTGGTGTATTTTGTATTACATGGGAAGTCATTTTACCAGAGACAATTTGTCCAGTTAATACTGTGCACTGTAGAACATCTTTTAAGAAATATAAAAGTTATTTTTAGGAGACCAGGATGTGAAACCTATGCTTTGAGGTGTTCTTGTACTGAAATATGATACTACTAAACACACAATTGCACAAACCAGATTCTAGAGGGCGAAATTTATTAAACTCAGTTTATCCCGTGTAAGGATGAAATTTATTAAACTCGAAAAGGCCAATTTCAGCCTTTTTGAGCTTATCCTCTGTAAATCTCGGCTGTTTGATATTTTTCAATCGATTTTTACGAGTTTAATAAATTTCACCCTCAGAGTGATTTCATGAGAGTCTAGTATCTGAACTTATTCTGTGCATTTCCAGTGTATTAGCATGCTACTGTTACATGTAGAAACCTGAATAAGCCAAGTTTTAAATGTGAATCACTTTCTTGTACTATTGCTATACACAAACTCCTTACCAGTCCCATCAGCCAGAGACAGTCCAGTTCTGAACTACAGATAAATATTTACAAATTTCCAATCTGCAGCATGCAATCAAGCCCATTCAGACTATTTTAAACTCTCACTCACTGTTAAACATATATATACTGTATATCTTTGCCTGGAAGTTGATATACCACATCTCAAAACATAGCCAGCTGTGCTTAAATCTATAGAGACAAAACACTACAAATGTCGGAGATTCTTCAATAACATGACAATTGATGGATTACTAGTTTTAATCGAATGCCATTCTGGCTCTAAATATCTTTTTTGAAAACTGTTTCATGAATAATAAAAATGAATTGCAGTGCAAAGATGTCAAGATATGGCAAATATTTTGTGCTATACTGCATGTATTTCTTTATCTTATTGCATTATCATAACAGAGTTTTATAATAACATTAAAGGCCACACATATTTCTGATTACATCTTTTTCCAATTGCTTTCACAGCAAATGCTTCTAATAGTCACCTGTGTAGGTCAGAAGTCATACAGCTGTGGCATGTGCCAAAATATTGCTCAAAACATAGATATGCAGGAGGCTATTTAACTGTGACCTATTATAAACACAGTAAAGGAAATGTGGGGAAAGTATCTGTTCAACTAAAAATACATCTAGTAAATGAAGAAAGGTTAAAACATATACAGAAGAGTAATACAGAAAATAACAAAAGTGGATTTTGAAATTATGTCTTATTGGCCAGCTAAGCAGATAATCACTGAAGGCTTTCAATTATCACATCCGATAGTAAATAAGAGAAAACCCCTTTAACCAGGGGCATCAATTAAAAGAATTCCACATGACAGAAAGACAAAGTTAAAAGGGGCAAACTGGTAGTAGAAACATTTTAAACCACTAGAATATCCATGACATAATTCAGACTTTATAACAATAGTTTAGCTTTTTGTTCACTTATAAGTGGAGAGTATTATTTAAATATATATTTAGTTACCAGATACCATTTAAGACGGCCATAAATTCGGCTCAAGTGTACTTGGTACCTCAAAACACTAATACTAATTTACGTTGTACTAATGAAATAAACGTTTGTAAATATATATATGCATAAAAAAAAAAGTAACTTTATACAGTGTTTCTCAATGTCATCTTCCCTGTCAGCCTGCCTTTTCTTATCTGGGTCGGGTGATGATGATTGACATTATAGCTCCTCCAATCAGATCCCTATTACATTGTGATTTAAGGGATCTGATTGGAGGAGCTATAATGTCAATCATTATTTATCCCCACCCACCCAACACTCAGGAAAGAAAAGTCTGGCTGACAGGGAAGATAACAGAGAAAAATGCTGTTTAAAGGTACATTTTTTTAAATTCATATATAATTTACAAAAACATTTCTTTCATTAGTAGAACCTAAATTACTATTAGTTTTAGGGTGACAGGTGCACCTTAAACACTTTCTTAATATCAATGACTCTGAAAACAACTGCATGCTGGAGCTGGAAATCTGACTTGTAGAATATTTTATGTTGTATTTCTAAAAATCTTAATAAACAAAAAAAATTTAGCATAGCAGAATGAAAAATAGTTACTGACCAAATAAATGATAACTATGGAAATATACCTTTTTTTTATATTTGTCATGTAGCTAACAAAATACAAGCTGCAATGCATTTGCAAATTATCCCTATGTAGAACATGTCCACAGTATGTCTAATTAATGATCTGGATGAAAATAAAACGATTAGCTATCCATATCATATCATATAGAAATCAAGTTGCATATACTTTTTCCATGTCATGTCTGTATTATATTTGCATCGCTGAATTGTACAGCGCTGCGAAAATTTGTGGCGCTTTATAAACAAAATTATACATACATACAGATATGTTAAAGGAACAGTTTAGGCACCAACAGTTATTTGCTGTCTGTTTGGCACTGTTAAATAAAAGTTAAATAAATGCTTTCTATCATATAAATGATTTATTTATTTCCACCCTTCACAATTTAGCACCAGTTTGTAACTGAAGCTGCTCCCCTCTCTCAGCCACTTCCTGTTTAGTGTTAAGGAATTGACTGACAAGTTGGATAATGCTAAATAACCAATCAGAACCTTTAAACTGTCATTCACCTTTTTTTTTTTTCTTTTTTTTTTAAACTTTGAAAGGTGTAGTTAACTCAGCAAAAGCAATTGTTAAAGAAAGGGCTGAATCATTGACTTTCTTTTTAAGTGGATTTGGTCTCTCTCTCTCATGCTCAATATCAGCGCTTGCTACTGACAGCATACACCATTAACTGTAAGTATTGTAACTGCCCATGGTAATTCATTAACTATGAATTTTGACCTTCCTGAGACGCTGTTGTGTCAGTGACACAAGAATCCAACCAGGAAGTAAACACAGAAGGAGCTGTGTACTGATATACAGATGGAATAATTAATACCTTTCCTCACATAAAAGACTGACTAAGTATATTAGAAAAAAAATGTATTATGCATTTACAACACACATTACTTTTTATTAATCAGGCTGGACTGTTCTTTTAAGTTTAATAAATAATAAAGATGCTCTGAAAATATAAAAACTAGCAACAACCACAATTTTAACAATAACACTATCTCTATACTATTGGCAAGCACATAAAATGATATAAAACATGGTTGTGATTCATGTCAGAGAATTACAGAGAACTTTATCTTATGTCTATACAGCTGTTTATGCAGCACAACTGACATATATTCTAGTTGTAGGTTAGGAGCATGTATTATACTTTATTAGTATAAGTATTAAAAAGTATTTTTTAGTCTGATGATAATCATCATGTCCAATTGTCAAGACTTTTCCCAGTTAGATCAACTGGAACAAATGCCCCTTTAAATGCTTTTCCCATGATTTAATGTGGACACAACCACATATAAAATGCTAAAGTTCACCTAAGAAAAATGCTGTGTAACAAACATAGCTAACATGGCATTAAAAGTGACAGAACAGTTCAGGAGTACACCCAATTAATAGCACTAAGGTGTCAATTTAAGTAAGGCAGAGTACAACTTTGCTGTTGTACTATTTACACTGACAATGAAGCAATATTAGCACGAGAGAAAGGCAGGGCCCTGCTATGCCTCAGAATTGCGTTAAGCAAAGGACATCCAGCCCTAAGCCACCGGAGACTATCATCTCTACTGGATTCTTTACAGCCCTGAGGTGCACAGTAAATTCATGTATTATGAATCCTGCCTGATTTATATTTTAGAGGTTTTTGGTATTAAAGGGATAGATTTGCCAAACAACCATTATTTAGCTGCATGATCTCAGTTTAGCCCCATGCCACATATCTACGGTTGTCTATAGCAAGAATGGAAAAGGAGTACAGATCATCACTTCAACATGTACCAACATGATCGCACTTCCTGTTTAGAGCAATATTATACCAGTGGACATCCTGCCAAGAGCCTCCCCTACAACCATTTACCTGAAGCTTCACCAGCAACTAAAAGCAAAAATAACCATACATAAGGCAGCACCCATCGAATTCAATACAAACACTGCACATATTTTATTAATAAATCACCCTTTTATCTATGCATTCTTGTGTTGATTTTATTGCTTATCTCCCTTTTTAAAAGGAATTGCTAGCATGTATGCAATTAATTTTCTCAAAATGGAACACCTATAATAACTGACCAGATCATTCCTTTAAAAAGAAACCCCTTTTGGAATTATGTGTATTTAAATTCATGCTTATCAACATTCCTCTTTGCAGGGTGAAGATATCAAATATGCAGTGTGCAAGGCTGTACTTGAATCATTTCAGAACTGCACTAGATATATTCCTACCTTATATGTAAGGTTAGCATGTATTACATTTCATCAACAAAATATTTACAAGCATAAATAGTTCACAATTTTAAACAGAGAAAATGGAACCTGGAGATGAAGGTAGGCTGAGGGTTCAGCTGTTGGAACAAACACAGAATTACAGCTAGGGTTGCCACCTCATACAGTTAAAAGTTAGAATGCTGCAGAACTGATTGAAACCTGTTTAGATGCCTGTTGTAAACTACAACAGTAATTAAGCAACCATGCAACCTACATTTAAACTAATTTTGGATCACCACTGCAGCATGTGCATTCTATATGCTATAATGCCAATAAAAGAAGATAAGCATGTTATCTTTTTATCCAGTGCTTTAGAGTATTATGTTATATAGGGACATATTTAAAACTCTGTTAGCTTGCAGTATGCAAAGTCCAGATAAATGGTATAGACAACATATTTTATCTTGTGAAAGATGTGTGAAGTGAGCTCTGG
>WMED01009657.1:0-15693 GCA_019650415.1 Pipa parva | reverse complement strand
ACCATAGCATCACTTTCAGTGTACACACAGTATGCCATAGTAACTAGTAGAATACCATAGTATCACACTATTTTCTAAATCAAAAAGTATTTCGAGCACCCCCTTTTGTTGTATAATATTATATAATCTTAGAGTTCAGATGAATCTCTTTACTCGTCATGTTTTGCAGGATTCCTCTTTTCTTTCTACTCCAGACCACTAACCCCCCCCCCGTTACCTCTCTCTTCCTCCCCAGTCTGGATGCACAATCTGCCAAGGAAACGCATCGCTTACTTACGTTTTTTTAGCACCGGCACTTTCGTCAAACATCCATTTTCGGAGAAAGAAGACCTATGGATGTTATGTTCTGGACGTGCATTCAATAAACGTTTTCTTCAAAAAAGATTCCATATTCCCGATAGATCAGGGGTTTTTCTTCCGATTTTTTGCATACATAACTGCATAGGCGAATGTACTGAGCAGAAAGGCAAGTTGAAACCGATGATTGTGGTAAACACTGGACGTAAAGCGATCCCGTTAGTGCTGGTGGCTTTATTATGTAAAGAACAAGCTTGAGTGTGATAGTGTTCCTCATGCACTGCCTAAACCTTGTCTTACAGAATTCAGTAAATAACCTAAATGTTATTGGAAGGTTTTACCGCACCTCCCCCCCCCCCCCCCCCCCCCCCCCCCCCCCCCCAATGAGAAATGGGGCTCCCATGGATTAAAGTGAGTTTTAGACTTGCTTAGTTCCCCGTTATCAATCAATTCCCTTGTTCTGTATTCAAAAGCCCACCTATGTTTAAATACTATGCCCCCCTGATTAGTTAAACTGACAGGTACCCCCTACAGCAGTGAACCTGACCTGACCTGCTTTTTGGAATAGTTGTGAACTTCTCTCTCTGATTGTTGAATGAAATCACAAATGATTAATATCATGATTTGCATTTTGGCTTTTTAAATTCCTCCTTGCATAAAATCATGTCTTCTACACACATTCTGTAATCCATATCCTTGTAATGGTGTGAAGTGGACTCAATCTACAACTGACTGACTCTCTCCTCTTCTTTCTTTTGCATGGGATTCCTCTGAACAACATTATTTCTATTAAATTACACTTAACTGTCATGACTGAACTGACAATTGATACCTATGGGAAGTGGAAAAAACATTTAGGCATGTCCACCCTACTGTGAGGCCCCTTTTAGCGGGTAATTCAGGTAAGAGCGAACTTACCTGGCGATCCTTCAATTCACATCGCTGAGACTGGTATGCGCTCCCTTCTGTCCTGCAAGCAGAGATCAGCGAACGCTTTAAAGGTACTATGGCTCACCTCGCGACCACTCAAGTCACCTCGCAAGACTGGAATACCTTTAAAGTGTTCACTGATCTCCGCGTGCAGGAGAGAAGGGAGCGTGTACCAGTCTCGGCGAGATGAATCGAAGGATCACCAGATAAGTTCGCTCTTTCCTGAATTAACCCCTTAAATGTGCTGAAGAGACTTTCTGTAGTCTAACTCCTTCTATGTAGTGAAGTGAGGAACAGATTGTGTGATGGAGTGTGCAAACTGTGCATAAAAGGACAGTAACACCAAAAAATTAAGGATCGCCAGGTAAGTTTGCATTTTCCTGAATTACCCCCTTAGACTACTGTTTTTTTGGTTTTTTAAAGTCTGTCAGATTGACTAACTTGTTCCTGCTGTTTCCACACAAGTACATTTCATTGTTTTTTATTAACAAACACAAAACTTGGTTGTCAGTCATATTGATAATATTGTTAGAAATCATGCAGGAGTTTTAATAGTTCATCGCTGCCTCACCAGACAACAATTATGGGATCACCACTTTGAAGGATGGAAACGCACACAATGGTTTACGTCAGTCTTTACACACAAACCATATTTGTGTATTGGTGAAAACTAGAGTGCACATCTCAGAACAACCACTCCTCCATCAATCATAACATAATAAAGCACTAGCCAACACTCCATAAAAATGTCTTTTTTTTCAGCAATGCAAAATAAGTGGAAAAGCAATAAAATTTTAAGAATACAAAACTCTAGCTACAGTACTTGATAAATTGAAAACTCAGAAATATCACTGCTTTTAATTTTGCCATGTAGAACAAATAAACCCATTTTTATTTTTATGTAGTGATTCCTAATCCTGTAATATTTTATTCATTAGAAGGTGCAATCAAAAACAATGCTCATCAGTACCAGTTTCAGTTACCCTATGCAATAGAGGAAATTCTAGCGTACTATTTTAAATGATTTATCACACACAAAAATAATTATTTACATTAAAGCCTGATGAAACAATGAAAGAAAAATTATGGAGTACAGGGAAGAACTGAACATGTGTGGTAATGGCAGAAGCACAGTAATTAAAGGAGAACTTAAGCTTTTTTTTTTCTCCAGAGTTGATTTTTAAAGGGGAGGGGGGAATACCAATCATCTCCTACGCTCCAATGCTTCCTCCTGCTACAAGATAAAGCTGATCTTCATTTCTTCTGTCCCAGCATCTCAATCCACTTACTTTTCAATATTGCTGATTTTTTCTTTCTGAATGTGCTGAAACTGCTTCAGGCACTAATGACCTGGCACTTTGTGTTACTTCACTTATTACCCTCCTATCTGTATGTATGTTTCCTTACCTCATATTTAAATTGTAAGCTCTGTGGGGCAGGGGCCTCTTCTTTCAATGACCACCTGGCACTTAGAGTGATATAACGTCATGATTTTTTTGCTTGTAATTTAATTAACTTGTATTATGTCAAGCACTTTCCCTTGTCTGTATTATCATTGTATTTGTGAATTGTAAAGAGATGCATAACCTAACACCACTGTATACTTTAAAAAAAATGCATACATATGTTAGTTTCATGTGACATTTGTCGCTGTCATGACATTTGTTGCTATCAACTTCACTTGTCATCTCCACGATTCGCAAGTGCAAAGGTCTGGTGAGGGGGTGAGTGGCCAAAGGCCATTGGTGCCACAACAGACTTTAGAGATAACGAAGACCATTTCTTGATTTCTTAACTAACTACAAGAAGAATGACAGCACTGGAACTCTTCCTCACAAGTAAATGTGGAGCAGAGATGAGAAGGAGACTATTTATATTTTCCACATAGTTCATGAACTTCATCCATTGGGTAAACACTGCATTTCATTATTAATGCTAAGTGCTCACCCAGATTTTAGGAAGAGGATTAAGTTCTCATGCCTTTTGGCTTCCTGAAGTCACCATGCAAGCTCCTTTTATGTAGTAGAATTTAGAGGAATAAAGAAGTCACAAAAACAGGAGGCTGTGCTGCAGCCCTTTATTGGGTGATGATAGCAATACACATTGATGGGGGACATTTATAAAAGTTAGAAAAAATCATTGCTGTCAAGAAAGTTACATTGAAAAATATTATTTATCAAGCCCCTTGATACAAAGTTTGCTAGCCAAAGATTCGCTTTTATTCTTGTTTAGGTTATGATTATTTTCATAGTGTTTGTGTAGCGACAATGGCATGTCAAAACAGAGTAGTGAGAGTTGCCAGTTGTCATTTTACAATCCAAATACATATGTTAGGGGATCAAAGGCAAAGAGAAAAAAAAGGGTAGTCTAATATACACTCTACAACTGCATACTCTGAAACGATTATTTACCATTCCCTTTAATGCTTGTTACATAGAAGGTCTTAATTTGAATTATACAGCCCTTCACAACTAACTGAGTCATCTGATTAACCCTGCCCTACATTATGTAACAGCTCCATTGTGGAAATTTATTTCTATCTTTTTTTGATGCCATTTGCCACTCTGTATATGCCCTGCCAGCACATCGAGGCATAGTGGGTTTGAGCCCTATTTATATGAGGAAAGCCTTCACTATTTTTTATAAAGTTTTACTCTTTTGTGTGCATATTTTTGTTTTGTAGTTTTGCAATTTTACTTTTCTGTTTTGATTTTCTATACTTTTTTACCTTTGATTTTATAATATGTGCTATTGCATAATAAAAATTGTTTTCATCTGTTTTCTATGTCTGCCAGTACATGAGCTCCTAGTTCTGCTTGTACTCATTTCAAAGTATTTGCAGTGGTAGAGTGCATGCTTAGACTACCCTGTTTTTATACTATTGTATTGAGTAATGTTCACATCCCATCATGGCTTACTACCTTATATATTTTGCACAGTGCCATTTCCCAAATGTAATATGTTAGGGGATCCCTGTAATTAAACTGCTTTGTGCAGGTCTCTCTATGGCTTCAGTTCTTTGCTACTGTGCTTGGTCTATTTGGAGAAAATGAGAGGAAGAAGAAGAAGAAGAGCGGAAGGATTGTGGCGGTTGTCAAGCACAGAAGATACAGAGAATAGAGGCTGTGCTGGAGCTTACTTAACGCATTGTTAACTCATAATTCTTTGGTAAGTATTATTGAATATGTGATCTGAGCAATATATAATGTACTATTTTTTGTATCTCACAAACAATCTGTAAAACTTATCTGGTATAATTTGAGACATATATCACTGAAGCAAGCAGCAGCTTTTACATTTTAAGAGGCAGGTTTTGTATGTGTGCACCATTATACAACAAGAATGATTTATATATAAGAATCAGATATACTTTGGTTGCAAAATACAAACCGATTTGACAGCCTACAAGTGTTTGAGAGTTCCAACAATACAATGCAAGAGCTGTATGAGTGTACTTTTTCCAGGTAGAAACCTTTTCCATAATCAAACAACCCAAGCACAGTCCGCCTTCTAACCAATATAATAGTAATTGCAGGTGCTTAAATACACATGCTTTATTATCACTACAAAAAGTGTATTTCTATTTTTATAGTAGTAATTGCACTTGTATATTTTAGAGTCTGAATTTTCCATTAAAGGAAAAGGCAGAAGATCATTTCATAGTGACTTTCCTCCAAAACATATAATTGGATGTATTTCCTAAAGCCAAAAAGTTTTTCAAGTTAGTTAATGCAAGAGGAACAACCTATTTTTAAAAGCATTACTTTTTTTGCCTTTTTACTAAGCTGTTCAAAGACAATTTTATTGACCAAAATTGTTTGCCTGCTGTAGGCTAGTGAAAATTCCTTATAACGTTGGTCCCTCAAAAAATGATTTTAATATCTGAACTGGAAGTGATTGACATTTAGATTAGATTAGATTAGATTAGATTAGATTGGATTAGATTAGATTAGATAGGTTTATTGTCACTGGACAGTACACAAAAATACATATCAGTGAAATTGCAGTTGCGTCGGTACAAGAGTATAATAACAGTAAACAATAAATAAAATAGATAAATAGATTGCAGTTAGAATTTATCGATGACTATTTATTTTGATGGGGAAAATTTTTTACTGATCCTTTATAAATCAGGGGAACTGAAAAGTACAGGGAAATGAAAATTGACAGTGAAACAAGATGAAACTAATTGAAATGGTCTTGGTAAATATCCCCCATGGTAATCAAATAGTCCTGTGTGTCATCAGCAAACGGGGCTTATTTATTACATTATAATGTTTTTTATTTAATACAACAGGATTTATTTTTGTTATTCTATTATCATAAAACTATTTTTCTTCTTACCTGGAAGTGGGTGTTTGCATTAATAATGCAAACAAATCTCTTGGATTATCTTGTGATCACAGATTTCAATACAAACATAATTCAGAGTCTTACTTCTAACTAGTAATGCAAACCTGTGTGTCTTTTTATTTTTTACAAAGACTGTTTCTTAATGTTCACTTACAAACAAAACCATAACATGTTCAACAGATGTTTCTTTTTTAAAGCCTCTTGAATTCATTGACAGGCATTTGGCTAAACTGGTGAATTAATTTGTTGAGGGCACGTTTCATAAATCGTCTAATAAGTCTTGCCCTCACACATCTTGATTTGATTTTGGGATTTACAGCATATGTTTCAAATGATTTAACCTTTATTAATTTATTAAGGTAACATGTTTCAGGTTTATATTATGATCATTCAGTAAAAGATATTATAAGCTAAAATACAGAATTGGATTTGACAGTTAAATGAACCTACAAATTAGAAGAGTGGAAGAAACTAATCTGCAGTATACAGTCACTGAAATATTTCAAAACTTCCCTTGCATCATTCCAACAAACAGAATGAATAGTTCACTGACACTTTATTATATTTCAGGTTAGTTAATAGTTATGCATTATGGTGATAAAAGCAAAGCATTTTTCTATAGACTCCTGCTCCATTAAAAAAATAAACAGAAATCAGATCATTTTAATTCACATTTTCTATACTGTGTGGGTTTAGGATGAAATTTTCATATTTTTTGCTTGTTTGCTGGATTTCAATTACAATGGCTTTGGCTTTGTAACCTTAAAATTACACTGCACAAATAAGTACATGTTTAAGAAAGGGTCTCAATTTTTTCAGAACCGTTCCTTCACAAGTTCTGTGTAGATTAAAGATAGTTAAAGAACTACTGTGCCTTGTGTACCTGTAACACTACGTGTTGTGAGATAATCAGTAAGCACTCTCATGCAATCACTTCCTATTGTGGATATCCAGTTTCTTCCATTCTGCATTTCAACTAGTCATTGATTCCTGCTCTGGTATCCATTATATTTTCTAAAGACTCATGTGCATAGGCAAACTTTCTGCTCGTTTGTGGTATTGTGGTTATAGCCTACACTCATACATAAGCTATTTGTTGGAACGATGTGCAAAGCATAGGCACTCTGGGAAATGTATTAACAGGATGTTAAAAAGTAGATGCAAAAAAGGAGTATTGCATCCATTCCTTTGCAATACATTATCCATTTTACCCCAATTGTGTCATTTTTTTTTTGTGAAAAACACTGTTTACGACTAAGCACAATTGATGTTTAGAAAATAAACGCTTGCCTGAACCTTGGCATTAGAGAAGCAGTTACACATTTGTGTAAAAATGTTGCAATTCCCATTTTTTTATACTAACAACTGGTTAATGTAAAACATGCTAACAAAATGATAACAATTCCTGTGTAAAATATGTTTTCAATTTACATTTTTTATTTTCCTTTTACAATAATAATAATTTTTAAAAAATAAAAAAATTCAACATTGCTAACATTTTTAACAGAAACTATTCATTTGTGTAAAAAAGGACACAATCAGAGTTGTTAACACTGGAATGCAAAAGTAGAAGTTATCATTTGGTACACTTTTAATGATGAATAGCTGTTATTTTTTTTGCGCACTTATTTTACCATTTGAGATAATGCCACTTGATATATTTCCTGTGTCTATAATACTTTTATACTCAGCATCTTAAAGGAAAACTGAAGGTATAAAGTAAAAAAAGACATATTAAAAAACGTACCTTATATTTACTTGAATCGTTACAGTCACAGCATGAACTGTGCTGTAACTTCCCTGCATCAATGCTGACTTCACAGCACAGACTAACACAGGAGCCAGCGGGAAGCTCCTCCCACTTGGTTGAATTGGCGGTGCAAAAGGGTTTCAACGTCATCACGTTCATTGCGGGGACCAATGAGAACTCTCCCCACAATGAGTGTGATGATGTGTGAGCACGATTCAACCAAGTTGTTGGAGCTTCACACTGGCTCCTGTGTTATCCTACGTACTATGAAGTTTTCCTCGGTGCCGGGAAATTACAGTAGAGTTCATGCTATGACTGTAACAATTCAACTTAATATAAGGTAAGTTTTTTAATATGTCTTTTCTTTTTTATACCTTTAGGTCTCCTTTAACTGTATAGTCTGCTTTTTGCATACTATTGTTAAGTAGCTTGAGAGTTATGTACAGTAGAGAAAAAGTTTTCTTCATTTTAAATCTGCTGTCATATTTAATACCAAGTGGCCTGTTTGCCTTTGCTTCTGTGTTTAGTCCTAAGGAGAAGGCACATTGAATTGGCTCTAATTACATGTTTCCTGCCACATATTGGGTCTGATGAGGTGGCATTCTATTATATTCCTTTTTATTTCAAGTAGTCAAATGGCCACGGCACTTTACAGTTATACCTAACTTACAGGTCTGACAAGGAATATAATATGTGGGCCAGATTTTATACCTGTTTCTCATGTTTTGTGTTCTTTTTTTTAAATGGAGACATCCCATTAATTAAAGGATTTTGAGTTTTTTACTCAGTTTAAAGGGCAAAATTTAGAAAGCTCAAGAAAGTCAATATAGACCTTCTCAAGTTTTATCTATGTACAAAAATGGGTGGAAGATATTGATTAATGCTTTTCGATCGATTTTACCGATTGAAACTTTTCATTCCAGTTTTTCGATTGAATCTTTCGATGGAAAGGTAGCCATACTTTGCATTAATTGTATGCACTCGATCTAAAAGTTTCAATTGGTAAAATTGATTGAAAAG
Source organism: Pipa parva (assembly GCA_019650415.1). Classification (NCBI taxonomy): domain Eukaryota; kingdom Metazoa; phylum Chordata; class Amphibia; order Anura; family Pipidae; genus Pipa; species Pipa parva. The sequence continues at coordinate 7,343 of WMED01009657.1, read as the reverse complement.
TATCAGTATTCTTCAATTGGGCATCCGTTTTTTTTTACATCGATAAAACTCGAGAAGGTTGAAATCAACTTTCTCGAGCTTTATAAATTTCATCCTAAGTTTGCTACTCTACGCCATGTGGTCACATGACCAATACATTTTCAAGCTCTAATATTATACTTCTGATTGTGAAGGTTAGTGTATAGTCTTCCTTGCATATTTTTGTTTCCTTTTTAAGCTTGTACTCACATATGTAAATGCATGGGAATCTTATGAAGTGAATTTTTTTGCAGATTCATTTGATTAAAACATTTTTATTTTGCATAGCTGTGCATTAAAATCTCATCAGACAAACACAATTTCATTGCCTTCAAGGGAGGTGTTCTAATGTATTTGGACCTCTTGCAACTGTAGATTAGAGTCCTTTCAAAGAGGTCTTATGAAAACAGCCATTGTTTTTTTTCTTTGAAAATTGGGTATTGCCTGTTAAAGGAACCCTTTCAGGTAATCAGTGAGATTTCTGAGCCGAAATAAGGTTAGAGCAGTAGTACTTTCCAGCAGATTTGACAATCCAGTTACATTTTTCAAAAGAGTAATTTGTTTTATTATCCTACAGTTTTCTATAGGCAATTTAATTTAAAGTGACCCAGTTCTATATACATTAGAAAAGTAGTGCTGAGTTAGAGTAAGCTATACTAAGGGGGTTAGTCACTAAGGTGTGAATTCAACTGCCAAATTCGCAAACAGCAGATTCCCATAGCAAATCTGCTGCAATTTCCCTATTGTAAAGTTGCGACAATTTTCCCATAATAAAGTCGCTGCAATTTCCCCATAATAAAGTTGCGACTGTGAAAATATTCTCATTATAAAGACGCGGCTGCAACATTAGCAGCCTATTGCGACTGTCTTTATCTGGCGAATTCGCACCTATTTGCAACAATTCGGACTTTAGTGAATAACCCCTAAGTGTTTTTAACTGCAACAGACCATTAAGAACAACTCCTCATTCTCTGAAAGCAGCAGCAAGGATTAGGTCACTAACAGTGGTGGCTGGGTAGTTGGGAGAGGCAGGACAGTAGATCTAAGACTAGCAGAGAGCCAAGAGGAAATAAGAAAAGTATTTTTTTCTTAAGGTTCCAAAGAGACTAACTTATAGAAGAATGCTGTCAACTCAAGACATAAGATTAAGAATAAATAAAACTATTCTAGAATGCTGTGAGGTATATCTAAAAGTATGAGGCTTGTGCTTTGGCTAGGGTGTTATAACAGGAAGAGTGATGAGAAAGAAACTATATTGAGGATCAAAAAGAAAAGAAGGATATTAACAGAGAAGAATATGCAGGAATGAATAAAGATAGGGCCAAGAGGGTGGCTAGTGTCATGTAGAATTTTTTCTATTGTAAGAATGCAAGTAAAGTCTGAGAAAAGTTTAGAGGCAGCAGATGAAAGAAAATTGTCTTGGGGATTTTGGAATCTCCCGGAGTGATAGAAGGAGTCTTGTAAGCACAGAATTTAGAAAGCCAGACAGCAAAGTGGTAAATAAAGGTGGCAAGGTATCTTGCGGGTGGTAACAACCTCCCCACAAAACAGAGGAAAATAGGAGATACATATCAAATGGTATGAGTTAAAGTGGATACATTTGGTTTGCATTAGATTATTTTATAGTTCTATAGTTTATATGTTAGAGAAATGTATATTTTCTGTATTTTTCAATTTATTTTTTATTCAGAACCTTTCTTTTTTTGCATTCAAATGGTCTTTTGGTTGCTTTAGTCCTTTGACCTATCAATCAGATAGTGAGCTAAATATAGACTGGATGATTAATAGCGCATAACCTGAAGAGAGGAGAAAACAATGAATAATATTATAAATGAAAGTCCCAGCTGGAGTTAAATTGAGTTTCTGGTTGCAGGGGGTGAGCGTCAACCAAAAAATATGAAGCAAAACAAGTAAAAAATAAATAAATAAATAACAAAGGCTAGTTAATTTCAAGATGGACAACTTCTTTAAAGGTGCACTACAGTGCTGATATAACTGCACACATGCATATGAAACTCCTTTATATTAAGCCAGTTGCTGACACAAATAGTTAAAAAAGTTTAGGGAAGAACTGATACTTGCAGTTTGCTTTCCTTAATTAGTTTTCCTGAGAGCTGAGATTTTCCTCCCCCAACTCCCCCTCCTCTTTCTTTTCCGCAAGTCAGGCAGCATAAGACGAAAAAGCTGCCTGACTGCTATTGGTTAAGCAGTGTGGTGACCTTTTGACCACATAAATTAAGCTTGTTTACAGGAGATTACAGAGAGAATGATAAATTGTGCTCATGTGCTAAGTAGTAAATAGGATACTGGCCAGTACACATCACACACACATTTCCTGGTGCAGGAGTTTACCAGTGCTGCCTACTCAATCATTCTGCGTTACATGAAACAACTACTGGGAAGAAAAGCTTCTCACTAAGGCAGCAGTTCTCAACCTGTGGGTCGCGACTCCGGCGGGGATCACACAACCAGCTCACGGGGGTCGAGAACCGCTGTGGAGCCCAGAAGCGCTCGCAGATCCCTTTTTATAAGGATTCTTGCGTGATGTCGTTCAGCCAGAATGTCATCACGTGATGCGCGTATGTGATGATGTTCCAGCCGAACGTCATCACGCGATGCGCAGGGAAGTCAGCGCTGGGGGTCGTGGCTCAAAAAGGTTGAGAACCGCTGCACTAAGGTATAGTACTGCATATGTAAAGATGTATTTTGAATATAGTTCCCCTTTAAAGGTGAGAAAGGAGCTAGCTGTCAGAGTCTGAAATCAACCTTAAACTCTTTGTAGACCTCATGGCCTAGGGTGGTGATTGAAGGAGAGACCAATATTGGAAATGGCTGTAGAAGAGGTGCATGCAATAAGACCCGATGGCACTTGTATTCCTGCGGTCTCAACCTATAGGAATTAAGTAACTGTATGTGACAGAAGAATATGTACAGAGAATAACATTGATTTAACAATTAATTGGATCTTCTGTAAGCTTTATACTTTTGTACCAGCAATATGCTGAGTAACATAGATTCAAATACAATTAATGATTAATAAGATCTCTACAACTGGTGGCTGCGCCTGAAATGAACTTTCCTTTCAAAAGAATGTAACAATTACATTCCTTGAATTTTTTAAAAATGTCACATTAATGTAACTGCTTTCAGTTGAGGACATAGCACATCTGCTACTAAGTAGACTCCAGGAATTCTTTTATGAGTCATCAAATTCATTTGCCAAACTTAATTAATACAAATCCAAAATGACATAGAGGTAAGATATTTGTAGCAATTTACTGTGTTGAGGACTTTGTGGAGAAAACCTCTACAATGGTTACATTCACAGCCGAGCACTAAATAGAACTTTCATCAGCAAAACCATCCCAGATGGTTCAAAATTACAGCGAGTGCACTGAGGTCTGATGATATCATAACTTAAAGGAGGAAATGTTATACAGATTTCTCCTCAACTACTGTACTCATTATTTTCCAACAATTTTCACTTATTTCATTAGCAATCTTTGAACTTAACATATAAACAAAGAAAAATTTCATGACACCACTATTTCATAGATGCAAATTGCTTGGGGACAATAAGTTCTATAGTCAATCGCTTACTGCTGTACTTTTGAATTAGACTATAAAGATGTATGCAATGAATCTATTATGTAACACAATAATGTGGAGCTAGTAATAGTAGTAACTAGGAGAAAGCAACAATCAAAATGCTAAACTTAGTCAATACAATAAGGTTTAGGGGCATATTTATGAAAGTTCATACAGTACTGCTTCTGCCGTGATATATATTTATTATGGCAATAATGTTAGGATACTTAATCAATGGTTGCAATACTTGTTTCTCATACTGCTACAATTTTCACAGTGCTCCTTTAATTAAAGCAACAAAACTATCATGTTAAGTATCTGAAGGTTAGTGATTATAACAGTACTACAGTGAAAATGTTGATAACACTAATGTTATTTTTGATAAATATGTCCCATATATATATTAATGTTTGTGTGAACAACTGTAAAACAGGATGTCAGAAGTGGTTATTCCTGCACAATTAGCAAACTATAATTCTGATTCATAAAAGAGCAAATTTGCCATTTTCTTCTTGGGTTTCAGCCCACCTGGTGGCAGCTTTAGGCATGAAAAACAGCTTACATATGTGACTAATTCACACTATATTAAATAGGGCTAATTTGTTTTGAGAAGCGTGTTTATATTGTACTTTATATACAGTATATCTAATTTGTATTTGTATTCGTTTTGTGTTCTCTTAACATCTACATTTGTCATGCAGGGTTCCCTTGATGTATATTTTATAAATATTTGTTTGCCTTTAGTGAAACGTTGGATTTAGCTTATTTCATCACTAACTTTGTGACAGATTTTGTGGTGTTTTTCAAGTGAGACACTATGAAGGGAACCCTATGTGTAGCTTAATTTTTTACAAATTGTTTTATCTATGATTAAGCACCGTGAGGAGTGAAATGAGTAGGATTAGGAATGTCGGCATAGCTCTTCATGTACTTTTCTTTTAATGGAATGAATAAAGTTTACTGTTATTTTCTACTGGAGTGCTGGAGAATTTACTTTTTTACATGAAAAATAGCTTGTGTGGAGGGCAATCAAAGCACATGTAGTCTGGAGTGCTTCCTAATGGGACCTTTTGAAGCATTAGCTTTTGTTGTTAGTCAAGTCATCTGTTGCTATTAATGTAATAGTTTCATACTTCGCATTCTTCTCCTTCTCACTTACCTAATCACATCTCAACTCCTTGTTATCTATTATTTTCTAGGAGTCAGTGTCTGATTGCTGGGGCCCACCAGGAAAGAAGAGATCAGGGGACCACTAATCAGTTGATGTTGTATTCTTGTGTCCTACCACTTTTGTATCTGTTGTCCCTTTCCTGACTTACACTATGTACTAGGAATATTCCATGCTGGTGTAGTTTAAAATTTCAGGAGTTCCCACTGAGACCTAGACCCAGACCCACTAGACATTTTCTCAGTGTCCTGGTGGGACAGTCCAACATTGCATTTAACAGAAATGTTTAGAAAACCAAACCATTTGTTATCCAAACTCACTACTCTATTTAATTTTATAAACAAGGCACTATTTAAATTCCCCTGATATTCAGCTGTGTAGAACTCAGGATTCCTTTTCTATTCATTTATTCTTTGGAGACACAACAAGCCAAAAGTGGTAATTGGCAATTAAGATTAAAGACAAATGTGAAAGGCATTTGACATCACCACCAGTGTCAAATTTAGCAGCAAGTCTGCTTCCCATGAAATAGGGACAACCAATGCAGATATTATTTTGCTCATCAAATAATGATGTTGCAAAGTGTTGACCTGAATTAGGATGCTTTTCTTTGTTGAGATTCAGGATGAAAACACTGAAAACATATTTACAACTGAACTTTGTCTCATTATAGAGTGACCTTTTTAAGAAACCTTTTGTTTATGTAGCTGGGACAAAGTATGCCAGCCACAAAGTATGACTGTCTGTTTCATCTATCTCTTCATGAAAGGCCTTTGAGTCTATTTTGGCTTCAACTACTGTAACAGTTGAAAACTGGATGGAATTCTATACATATGAATGAATACCTTGCATGAAAATCTGGATTGAGACATGCTATGCTCAGCTGGCTTAGAGATCATGCAAATAAAAATGCACATCAAATAAATGTCTCAAGCCTTTTCTTTTTCTTTATCCAGTAATAACAGTTTAAAGAAAAACTGCTAATGTGAAGCAACCTGTGTGAACTAAAGTAAAAAATAACCAACTTTATTATAAATAATGAATTCTATTTATAATGCAATAGGAATCATTCCCAGACTAACTATTTTCTCTAACCTTCATCCTTTTACAATACAAATTTGACAAATTTGAAATACACACCATTCTATAAGTCTATAAATATGCACCTAAGTTATTTTTGTAGATTTCCAAAGGAAATATATGTAGGAACTACTATACTGTAGTACATAATTTACTGGGAACTGTAGTACATAACTTCTTATAACCTTCCACAATGTAGTATACATACAACCATAGGATATTGTACAATATCTCCCAGAGTCCTCTACAAGGTCCACCAAGGTCTATGGTTTTTGACACATAATTTCAAATGAAAATTAGACCTCTTTTGGATGGCACCTTTTCAGAGGCCCCACTGCTGGATTAAAAGATCATTTGAAGAAATAAAGCATGATAACAGTATATAACATTCCTTTACTTTCACCTATTCACTAAAGGGCAGAAGCCTCGTCCATCCTCTAACAACCCAAAGTCTTCAGTCCATCCCTTAGATAGAAACATTCAAGGAAGAAATAAGGCAACATTGAACAAATCCTATTAGCTCTGAGGGAATATGCAAATTATATTAATAAGAAAAGTGCGAAAAGGAGTTTATTTGCCACTTATCTACATTCTGCTATGTGGTGAATTCGCCAACTAAAAATGGTCGCATACTACACAATAGATTGCTACTGACGCAGAAACGACTTTACTTTGGGAATTTTGTCGCAGTCACGGATTTGCTATGTAAATTTGCTGTCTAGTCAATAAGGAGTAGAGAATCATAGCTTAGCCACCCGAAGTGATGCAAATTCACTTAGACAGGCAAATTTCAATGGAATAAACTGACACCCCCTGGGGCATAAGTAATATAAAATCCAATATCCTGATTCTTGAAATCATTGATTTATTTATCCCTTCCTTATGGGCAGTGACACCCACCAGTGTCTAATTCTCAGAGGGGAATTCAGGATAGTCCGAAGTGAGGACCGGAGTGTTCGCCTCACTTCGGACTGACTGATATGCGTTCACTGATGTCCTGCACGCAGACATCAGTGAGCGCTTTAAAGGGATTCCAGTCTCGGTGAGACCAAAAGAGTTGCCTCGCCGAGACTGGAATCCCTTTAATGCGCTCACTGATGTCCACATGCAGGACATCAGCGAGCGCAGATCAGTCAGTGCGAAGTGAGGCAAACACTCCGTTGTGTCTGTCTCTCGGCTATGTTCATAATCACTCAGTTCCTCTTTTCCAAATGCTTTCAGGCCAAGCACATAATCTGTGGACGAGTCATTATCTTAATAATGTCTGGAGAGGATGTACTGGGCAAAAGCATTGCACAATACATTTTTAGGGGGCTGCCAGATTTTTGTTGTTTATTTTATTCCAATTATTTGTATAACATTACACACAAAAAGTTTAACCCCAGAAAGTGTACTTTAGTTTTAATTTTATTTTTAAGAAATAATCCTTCTACCAAAGAAAATTGGAGCATCTTTTCCATATCATTGGGCTACAGACAACATCAGATAC